>JADKXX010008226.1:0-34344 GCA_017310255.1 Butorides virescens
GCGGGGCGGGGCGCGCGCGGCGGGTGTGGGCGGGAGCGGGGCGTCGTCACGCGGCGCGGCGGGGCGGCGATTGGTTGCGCGGCGGTGGGGGGGCGTGGCCGGCGCTGGCCACCGCCTGTCAGTGAGCGGGGCGCCGCGGAGGAGGCCTGAGGGGACGCGCTGCGCCGTGCTGGGCTGAGCCGCGCCCGGTCGGGCCGTGCCGTGGGCCGAAGCGGTAGGTGCGGCCGCTCCGGGGAGCGCGGAGCGGAGCGGGGCTGTTCCCGATCACCGCCGTGGGGGCGGGATCCCGGGGAGCAGAGGGGGCGTTCGGTCTGGGAGCCGTGGAGCGCCTCTGTCCGGTAGGGCCTGACGGAGCCCGCTGCCGACCGGCGCCGCCGCTTCCGCGGCCGCCTGCGGGAGGGGGGGGTGAGGGAGCCCGCTGCTCGCTGCCCGGCCCCGGCGGGAGCGGAGCCCGCCCCGCAGCCGGTTCCTGCCGCGGGAAGGGCCCTGGCCGCCCGCGAGTACCGGGGAGCTTAACGCCTAACGGGCCCCTCCTGGGACCGGCTGCAGCCGCTCTCCTTCCCCTGCACGCACTGCCCACACCTCCGCCGAGCACTGAGCCTCTCTCTGTGTTGTTTTGGGGCTTTTTTAGCCTAGATGTTCCTTTGCTGCTCGGAAGCTCCTCTCCTCGCCTCCTGAGCTCCCCGGTTCCCCGCCAGCCGCGCCTGTCCCGGAGCACCCGCCGGAGAGAAGAGGTGAAGCCGCAGCCTTTACCATGTTAATTCGGTGTTTGTTGCTAGGTGCTGCTTTCCAAAGCCATCCCTGTCCCTGGAGAGGGGAGGAGGAGGCAGGCCTGAGATCAGCTAATCAAAATACACGACTGAATAAGATCTGAAGTTCAGTTAAACTGTCTGTCTGCTCGCCTCTCACATTTAGCCCTAGCGCTTCTCTTTGACACGTCCTTTTTTTTTTTTTTTCTGGCAAAAGGTTAAAATGCTTCTTTGCTGATTAATAAGTTGCTGCTGTGGTTGATCTCAGATGCTTCCTGTCTACTTTAATCGGTTACATTAGAAACATGTGTTCAGTGCTTTGCACATGTAAGAAGCAGCAGTCTGAAACCAGCATCCATAAACAACGTCTAAATTTCTTTTTCAACTGGCTTTCTGAACCCTTTTATGAGTAATAACTCGCACCTTCTTTGCTGTGACATTAGTGATAAGAATAATCAAATCGGGCTGTGAAATATGTGTCTGTAGTGTGCTGCTTTATTGCATTTTAAGTAAGTTAAAATCTGTTATTGGCACAGCCGCTAGATTCCTTTGGAATGAGTCATTTGCTATTAACTATTAAATTTTAACTGCTGCAAGAGAGTGAATCTTTGTATAGCATGCTGTGAAGAAGGAGTATAACAAACAGACATGTAGCAACCAAAAAACCAAAAGGATTTTGTGGGACCTGATCCAACATCACTGGAGTTAATGAACTTTGCCACTGTCTGTCCTGAATCTTATTTCAGTGTTAAATGTGAGACGGTAGAGCTGAGCGTTTGTTGTAACAGCGTTATGGTGCCTAATTACTACTCTGGCTGATAAGGGGGTGGAGGCAAACGTGACCATGCTGTCTCTTTAACTTTCCTTCTGCGACTTAGGAAGCTTACTGCCAAGCGTCAGTCAGTGAAGGCAGAGGGATAGAGGTCTGAAAGACACAAAAATTTCTGATTTCCAAGAAGAGCACCTGGCTCAGAGTAAAAGAGACCTGAGTTAGGAAAGGGTCTGGAGATGCTGGAGAAGGGAGGTCAAAAGGATGCATGGGGGGACCAGAAGGAGGCCTGTGAGGGCTAGACATGTGGCACTTCAATCTGTAGGAAACTGGGCTTGGCTGGTCACAGTTTAGCGACGCCAGGGTCCTGAGCCCTGAAGAGAATGGACCTTGTCTAAAAGGCAGTTCTCTTCTGCAGTAAATCATAGAATCATAGAATGTTTTGGGTTGGAAGGGACCACTAGAGGTCATCGAGTCCAACCCCCCTGCAGTCAGCAGGGACACTGCTAACTAGATCAGGCTGCTCAGAGCCCCATCCAACCTGGCCTTGAATGTTTCCAGGGATGGGGCCTCCACTACCTCTCTGGGCAACCTGTTCCAGTGGTTTACCACCCTCATTGTAAAGAATTTTTTCCTTATATCTAGCCTAAACCTACCCTGATTTAGTTTAAAACCATTACCCCTTGTCCTAACGCAGCTGGCCCTACTAAAAAGATTTTCCCCCTCTTTCCTATAGGCCCCCTTTAGGTATTGAAAGGCCGCAATCAGGTCTCCCCGCAGCCTTCTTTTCTCTAGACTGAACAACCCCAACTCTCTCAGCCTGTCCTCATAGGAGAGGTGCTCCAGCCCTCGGATCATTTTAGTAGCCCTCTTCTGGACCCGCTCCAACAGTTCCATGTCCTTCTTGTGCTGAGGGCTCCAGAGCTGGACGCAGTACTCCAGGTGAGGTCTCACCAGAGCTGAGTTTGTCTCATGGGAGTTTGCTCAGGAAGGGCAGTTAGAAACTACTCTGATCAGTTCATATTTCTACTTTATAGTATAGTCATCGTAATTGAATTTGCAGGACTAGTCATAAATTAAGATTACCTGGAAATGCTTCTATCTATACTAAATGTAACTAAACTCTTGGTTTTGCCTAGCTTTTCAGCCTTACTGCTTTCTTGTAGCCTTACATGGCATTTTATAAAAGTGACTGGAAATTTCAAGCTGCAAAGTAATGGAATAAGTGGTGAAAGCTCAGTCCTGTCTGCTTGGGCAGAATTGAGTTTAATGTGTGTTTGTGGTTATTGCTGGAAGTTGTCCATTTAGGTGCTTTATTATACCATCTTGTTATAATTTAGGAAATTGCTTTATTCCACAAGTGGGTCTTAAAAATCAGGATGTCATTAAGCAGTGTCCTGAAAGCCTGCATGAGAGCAGCTAAGCCAGGCTGGAAGGCAAAACGTTCTCAGGTTGAAGTGTGTTCTGATGCTTTCTGTTATACTTGTTTGCAAAGCAGTTTGGAAAAATTAGCCACTTCTTTGAATGAATGAGTTTGTGGTGATGTTTATAAACTCTGGGCAAATGGAATTATTCATATCTTTGTTCAACAACATGAAAAGAATTGTTAAGGGGCGAGTTGTACTCAAGCTTGTACTTGAGGAAATGAAGATAGGTGTGTTTAGATACATTTAGAAATTCTGCTGATGGTTAAACCCAGTCACATATTTTCCTACAGACTTTGTAACCAAATTATTGCAATATACTAAGGTCTGGCAACTAAAGAGACAGTTGAAGCTCATTATCCTGGTGTTTACAGTAAGCAGTACCAATGGCTGAAACAGGATTTTGAAGTATTTACTATCAAACCACTTTAAAGAATATGTTTATGTGTTTATTATCATTTGTAACATAACTTACTCATGAGCACAAGGCTGGTATCCTTCAAACAGGCAGTTCTGTGGTGGTTTAGGTAGAAGGTTTAGCTTTACCTGGTGATCTTCAGGTAAACCTGCCTCCGGCAGTACTTGACAATACAAGAGACTGAGAGGAACCAGGCAAGATTGTACAGGAGCCCCTTCTACAGACAGATGGATAACACTGGTTAAAGGAGAGGAGGTGAAGGCTGTGAGCATCCTGGAATAGCAACTGGTGATCTGACTCACCAGTATTTTAATCAGTCAGGCATTCTATTTATTTTTACTTTGGAACTCTTAGATACATCTTTTTTTTTTCTCTTAAAACGTGGTAACTTAAAATGGCATTAAGTGTGTTTTAATGTAGGGGGGTGTGTTGAGTGCAACAACTTTTTTTTTTTTTAAGTCCCTTCTGACACAAATTGAAACTTCTCCTTGCTGACAGCACTGAGCTTGTTTAAATAACCACCCCAGGCCCATGCTACCATAATATGCCTTAAACTGATACGGCCGAAAACGGAACCATCTTAATTTCAGTTCCATCTGAAACGTGGGCAGGCAAGGAAGCTCATCGATAGCATCCAAGCAGAGAAAGACAACAGCAAGGAGGCAGGGATAAAGGGAAGTGGTGCCTGGCGTTTCAAAGGGTTGTATGTGTGTGTGTATATATATATATGTGTGTATATATATCTGTTCCTTGGGCCCCAAACCAGGTCTTTAGTGTGATTCATTTTTTTAACAAATGTCTTTTTTTTTTTTTTTTTTCTTTGGTGAAACGTGTGGTTTTAGACAAGGTTTGCTATCTTTGTGTGATGATTTTGTAGCTAATGCTCTGGATAGGTTCTTTTGACTGCAGGGTTGGCACTTTCTCGAATACCTCCTGACAGTTGGTAGGACTGGAAGGTCCCCAAAAGGTGTGTGTTCTTCTCCTCAGTTGACATTCCCTGCTCTAGTGATGCATAAATTCCTGGCTCTTCCCAGCTGTTGCTTTGTTGTAGTGGTCAGCAAGGCAACATTGCTAAAATGCTACTTGTGTTGTTTTAATAAACCAGTAGCAGCTGCAAAAGAGACGGCTAACCTGAGCTAATGCATTGTTCATAAAACTCTTCTCAATAAGGAAGTGGGAAACCTCACTGAGACAACATGATTTTTTTCTTTTTTTTTTTTCCCTTCAAACTAAATGTCAATGTGAAACTGCTGCTGAACATTCGCACTCAGACTAGGAGAAGAAATCTGCATGCTTTGAAGCTGACTTCTGAAGTCTTATGTGTATTTTAAAACTCTTTTTCAAGTCTTTTTTTAACCAAATCTATGGGCTACTCCACGAAATGTTACCTGAAATTCCCCAGAAAGCCATTGCAAGGGAGATTTGACCCAGGCAGGCCAAGCAGGACCCCATATTAAGGTGTGCTGCAGAGTGTTCTAGTGCTTGAGAGGTGTTTGCGTTACTTTTTTCCAGCTATGAGTCTCTCTGTAGACATAGTAACTTCATGAAACACAGAAATGTTCTTTTAAGGTCCCCACTACAAATAGCTTCCAGTTGAGAGCTGGAAGAGCTGAACAGGGTGAACAGGGACTTGTTTAGAAGCAGGGTTGAGGGAGGAGGTTTTAAAGGAGCAGAAAACATATGGTTCTCTCATATTAATAATGTTTGAGTGCCTCCTTAATTCTGACTCCCTACAAGTCTCGGATGACCTTATCCGGTGTATGAGTTTCTCACAGGAGCACAAACATTATTTGAGGGAGGAGTTGCCGCTGCCATCGGACCAGTGCCTCCACAGCACAACTGATACTGTGTTTGGCTTTCATTCTGTAAAAACGCACTTTCTTTTTTACAGCAGTGAGAACTAACAGTAGCTAACCTGTAGTAAAGTGTAAAACCTTAGTGAAGACAAGGAGCAAGCAGTCTTTAACGCTGCTAGCAAAAGCCCATTGTGGGTTGGGGGTGTAGTATTCACTTTTATCTACTGCATCCTTACCCAACTTCCCCTTTCTTCCTTGAAAATAATGAGCCCATACACACATTTAGAGAAGGAAGAAACTCAGGGATATTGAAATCGAAAATTACAGTTGAATCTAAGTGACTTGGAGGAGGGAGAGGAGGTTTTGAAAACCAGAGAAGCAGTTTGGGGTATGAAACAACCACCCTCCAGCTCAATAACTTGAAGCTCCTCATCTTGCACGTACGTAACTTATGTCTGTACAGGAAGCTGTGCTCATCCTGGAGCAGTGGCAAGTAAATAGGCAGCCGAAACCGCAGCTCCAGCGTGTCTCATGTGGGTAAATCTTGTTCTTAGTGGTCTTGCTGTGAAACGTCAGGTACCCATTTACTGCTCCCAAGGCTCCCTTTTATCTAGAGCTTCCCCCAGGCTGTGCGCAGGGCCTGGGCCTGAGAGACTGAGAGCCTACGTCCAAATTAATGAGCCTTACGAATGCTTTGCTCCTCTCTGGATTGCCACCCCCTCCAGGTGCACAGGGATGAGTAGCCCATTCAGTTCTAAATACGTAGCCTCAAGAGAAGTTACGCTTCAAAAGTTACGTAAAAGTTCTCATTTCATTATTATTTTTCTAATCACAGCTTCTGCCAACTACGCTTTGTTGTACGTAAAAGCAGTCGGGGTTTTGATTCTTATAAGCACCTGAAAATTGTGCAGCAACAGTTAAACTGGGCTGGGCTTGCAGCTTCTGTGCCTACACGGCCTTGTAGACCTGAGTCACACATTAAACTGTCTGAGCGCTGGCGGCTGCTGTGTTAGAGGACGTTGCTTACAATACCTACGCCTTATTTTGGTTTTTTTAGTTAGCAAGTGAGGCATGTGCTTTGTTGACTTTAATCTCAGTAACATTTCCTTGTTATTCTTTGCCATTTCAGAGGGCGATGAGGACTTGCAATTTTGCTTCTCCTCTCCCTCTGTTGCCTTTTAACTAAGCTAAGGAGTGACTTGTAGAATTACGCACTTTTTGGCAACAGGAATGGGTTTGCGCCGCAGACCTTGAAGGACCTTGAAGGTGAGGGGAGGGCAAGGAGAGGGAGAGTTAATGCAAACCAGGAGAGAGTGAGTATAAAAATAGCTCTGAACTTGTCAGTTTGGTCACTGGTGGCTTGGGTTAGTCATCTGGCAGGCTCTTTTTCTGCTGCTCCAAGGGATTATTTTACAGCACTGAGATTTGACATAATTTCTGTAGAGGAGAGGGAGCAGGCCGGGCGTAATGAGTGGGATACTGTCATCAGCGCTTCTTTTGCACAGCAGCTGTTCTCTGTTTAAGCTGCTGAATGTGGTCATTGTTGACTTTCCTTGTACACCTGCCAGGTTGTTAGGTGACTCATTTACACATCACACCGAGGTTCATGCACTTGGCTCCCAAACGGCTCCCTTCCCCTTGCTTTGGTGGCCCTGTAGGCACTGAGCACCCACCAGTTTTGTCATTTTCCTGATTGATCTCTATGTTGCCAGGAGCCTCACAGAGCAAATGCCCTGTTGCCACAGTTTAGAGAGGGTGGAAAGTAAAGAAAAAAAAAAAGCAAAAGAAAATTCCTGGTGCGGATTTAAACTGATGAGCCTCAAAGATGTGCTCCTGTAACAGTGCTGAGATCTTGTTTTCGCTGGCCTCCGTTCAAATGTCCCTCCTCCTCGTCTTATATCAGGGTCATGGTACTTAACAACTGTCCCTGTTTGCTAAGGTTTCTGAATGTTGCTGGGTTGTTTAATGATGGAAGTGTTCATTTTAAGATGTTGCACTTGAGCTGTGAGAGGACTGGCAAGAGGAAGTGACCTCTACAGCTAAGGGGCAATAGAGCATATTTTGGTTTAAAAGAAAATGACTGCTTTAACTTTTCCAGAATCCAAGGTGAGGGGATCAGGGGCTAAAACCAAAGCCGTTATTGCCTGTGTGGTTGTAGGGAACCCCTAATTCTCCACATTTCTGACTTCCACCCCACAATATACCCCTGTCCCGTCCCAGCAGTGCCTTGCTTCCATGCTTCTTTATGCTTCTCCCTTTCCACCCCTGGCTCCCTTCCACCTTCCTCAGCACTGCCAATTGGCCAAGATTTGGCATGTGCTGGGACTTGTTTGGAGCTACATTTACGCTAACTGGTCAGCTAGCAGCCCGTGCTGATTGACTTGCCAGCTGCTGCCAAGTGGAGGGGATCGTCTTTTCCAGCACCGTCTCTGTCCTCTATCCAACACCAACTTGCATTAATCCGACACACCGTAAGGGCTCTACTTTTGTCGGGCTTGACCAAGTATTTCAAAAGTTATCAGTGATTAAGGGGGAGGAAGGGGAGCGAGGGAGGAGTTCTGTATGGGCAGGCTGGTTGTCTAGCCTTGTTTCATTGGAAGGAAAAATGAGAAACGGATTTGAGGGTGACTGAGTACAAGGAAGAAAGCAGCAAGCAGGATTTTATGGCCATTTTATGTGGTGTGAGAACACAGTGTAATTTCTCCCAGGTGCACTCAGGAGAAAATCTTTCATGTCTTCTCTTTTCTCTTTTTTTTTTTTTTGGTGAATATGCTTCCTGTTTAGTGATACAAGATTTCCCTCTCATATATGGTTTCACTGTCTGTGTTTAAGCTAAGGGAATATACCAAGAAATAAATTCCCCTTTGAAACCTGTGTGGTCTCATATTTTTAGAATCATAGAATCATAGAATGTTTTGGGTTGGAAGGGACCCCTAGAGGTCATCTAGTCCAACCCCCACCGAGCATAATGTTGTTTATTCAGATCTTCAATGGTACAAGTCAGGGATGGAGAGCTGGCAGTCTTGGGTTCTTTTTCAGCTCCATCCTCAGAGGTTGGGTACGACCTTGATTTGGTTTAAATTATTTAGTAACCTTCAGCAGCCTCCTGTTTCTCCTGAACTTGAGGCTGCTTCTGCCTGTGAAGTTAAGTATTTTGACAAGTGTTTTCCTTTTGGTTTTCTTACTCAGTGACTCTCTGAACCTGTGAAATGGCAGTGATGGGAATTACATGCCAAGGTGCTCCTGATCCAGCCGTCAAGCACAAGAAGGAGCTCACAGCTACCAAGGGGCTGAATGAGACAGTTAATGAAAAGCAGAGCAGTGTTTGCAAAGTAGAAGATTCAAAGAAGGTCATCTTTCACAGTCAGTGGAAAATCCTGAATGATGTAATCACCAAAGGAACAGCAAAAGAAGAAACAGAAGGAGGCTGTGCATCAATTTCTATTATTGCCCAAGCAGAATGTAAGTAGCAGGGTGGTCTGCTCTTCATTGAGAAAAAGGAATGTGTAATGCGGTGTGAGATTTCACTCACTTTGCACTCCTGGAAAGCTGAGCTGAAATCTATTTGTAATCCCAAGTGGGGTGGAGTTGGTGACACATCCCGGTCTCTATTTAGGAAGCTCATGAAATCTCCTAATAATGTGGCAGCATCCACTGAATAAAGGATAAATAACAGAACAGCATGTGGCCATTGCACCTAGCTGCCTTGACTATAAATCTGTGTCCTGCTGGGTCACCTGTTCTTGGCTGACTTCTGAAAGGTATTTTAAAAGAGGAGGGGGGAAGAGAAGAAAAACAAAATACAGCTGTCAGGTGGGAAAGAGCTGGGGGATCAGTGCTGGGAAGCTATCTAATGCTGGGGGAGGAAGGAACGTAGTGTGGGTGATGTGGCACGACTGTTTGGTGATTTGTCTGGATCACTGCTTGGTTTAGCAAGTTGGTGGAGTTGTTTCTTAGCCCAGTTGTTACTGGGAGAGACTGCCTGATATTGAAGACATGTGATGATCCTGTTTTCTTCCATACAGGTGAAAACAGTCAGGAGTTCAGCCCCACTTTATCAGAGAGATCCTTTATTGCTCATAGTAAGCGTTACAGGTGAGAGACCCCTTAACATGAATACCCACCTTCACTGTTGTGTGTGCTGTCTGTGCTGTCTTGTTCCAAATCAACCCTGGTTCTGTGTTCTTACAATATTTTTTTTTCCAAAAGCACTCCAGTTTGAATTAGCTTTTCTGTCAGAGGTTTGGGAAGAGTGTGTCTTTCCCCAAGCATCTTCCTCAAAACCTTTTTGCATTAGAAGAAAATAGAAGCTTAAGCACAAACCACTCAAGACAATGCAAGGTGTTTTATTGTCAGTGCCTGCTGGTTGTCTTCTACCTCTATTTCTGGGTTGTCAAATTTGTTTTGAAATGACTGAGTCACATTTTGAGGTTCATGGGCTTGAAGTAGAAGGATCCAAGGGAAAATTCTCAGTGTTTTTTAACTGAACTGTCCTGATGCCATCCCCTTTGAAAAGTTGTGGGAAACTTAGGTTGCTGCTAGAAGTAGTCCTAAAAAAAAGGAACTACTTCATTTCTGGGGGGGATAAACAAAAGGAGATGAGAGAAGAACCTTTACCTAATGACAGCATCGGCAATAGAGGTAGGGTTGTGAAAAGAAGCAGAAAGTGGTAAAGGGGGAGTAACAGTTGTGATGGGAAACTGGAGGCCTGGGACTTGCTTTTCTGAAGTCATCTGAGAGTGAGCCACTACTTCTTCATGCAGAATATGTGCCCTGTTGGGGCACTTACTGGAGCTTTGTTAAGCACTGGAGCTTTGTTAAGCAGCTCCAGCGCTCTCTGTAGCGGGTGACTGGGATATAGAATTAGGTGGTCTGTTTTCTGGCAACTTTCAGACACAGAATCTGGCCTTGTGAGGTACATGGTTTGATATTGCCCACTGACTTTGTGCCATTGTCCCATGAACCAACCAAAGAAATGTAGAGTGAACCATTTCTTAGGGTTTTTATGTGGAATGCACACCAGCTGTATGTTCAGGTTCAAGGAAAAGCGGTAAAGCCATCACCTAGGACTCTACTTATTGGATCTTTTAGCACTCAGTGGTGTACTGAAACAGCAGGATAAGATGGAGAGAGCAATGCTAGCTGTGAACTGCATTGCTGTTCAGTAAAAGCAGATGATATATTGCATGGATCAACACAACAGTTGTGATTTCTTCATTTGAAGATTAAATATCCTGTTTTCTGTCACAACTTGATTAAAAAAAATCTACTGTGATTGGTATTGAATAACTGCAGGCAAATGTTCCTCTTGAGAGTTGTATCTACTTGTACAGACCCCCAGCTGGTGTGCTGGCCAGTGCTGTTTTGTATATATATGCGTTCCTAGAAGTCGTATTGATTGAGTTCTACATGCCAGAATATTTTGGCTTTTTGAAGCTATTTTATTTGAGTGCACTCAGTCATCCCTTTGCTTTGGTGCAAAGCCTATTTTTCTTTCAAATAGAGCAGACATTTATATTATGAGCACTTCTATTAATTTTTTACTCAAAGTATTTATTAATTTTTTAAAATAGATTGCATTTATACATAATCTCTGTGTTCACTATAAATCATAGACACAAACTGCCTCAAGGCAATCTGGAGCCATTCAGTGCTTTTCCCCCTACTTTGCCATCTAGTCTCACTGTTCCTTGCAGAATTTGTAAACACTGGGACTCTTAATGCTTTGCTTCCCCCCACCCCCTTACATTTCTTTCTCACAATGCCGGTTATACTACTGTGCCTTGATATTGAAGTTATAAATGCTACATGTTAGAAGGCAAGAAGTTATGTTATCATTCTCTATTCCTTAAGTTTCAGAAGGTAGAATTGCTAATTCTCATTCTTGTTCTGTTGGTCATAATTGTTAACTGGAGGTGTGCTTTCACCGTCAGATCTAAGAGACTTCATGCATTTTGGTTTCCAATAGCCGGTCAGACAGTCTCGATCAAATCCCTAACAATGTGGCCCATGCAACGGAGGGGAAGATGGCATCTACCTGCTGGAGAGGGAGGCATCGCGGTAAGACGAAAAAGAAACGTCACAAGAAAAGATCCAAGCTGAAAATACAAACAGTGGCTGCTAGCAGGCGAGGTCCCAGAACTCCAGAACAGGAGAGCTGCACGCCAATTCCCGTCCAGGTGAAAATCCTTAAGCCTTCCTTTGGTACTGTTGAGACCCCTGCAAACTCCTAACAAATCTTGGTTGAATTTTGGGTGGCTATACTGAGGTTCCTGCTCAGCTGTTCGGTTTTGTTCTATTTTCTAGGAGGATGAATCACACCAAAATACCCTTTACAGAAACGATTATTGGGTTACAGAACTTAAAAAGGACTTGGTCTATGATCCACTGCCATTTGAGAAACCTGAGAAAGTTCTGTCTACGGGCAAACTTCATTCACCAAGGAGCCAATACAAAACAGAACTGCATAAGTTGATAAGCCCTATTCAGTGCCTTAATCATGTTTGGAAACGGCACTATCAGAGGGACAGTGTTCCACAGCCTGAAACACTCCATCCTTTTCCCTACAACATAATACCCCCTCATTTCCCACATCTGGACAGTCCTCTCTATGCCATGAAACATAATGCTCTGGGGACGTACTTCCATGGTGATCTCAACTATCAGGACAGTGAGCATCACTTATCTGGCCTAAACTTAGAATACAGTTTCCCCAAATGTGTCAACCAATCCATGAAAAACAGTTTGGACAAGATTTCTGTGGAAGAATACTTGGTAGATGCCCTGAAGGGCAGCGTGAGTCTCGGTGAACCACAAAATTTAGCCAGCCTAGCCAAGACATGGCGAGGAGGTGGTCTGGACCCGAAGGAACAATTTCATGAAGCGGATGAAAATGAAGGCGTGCTACTTAATGAGGTGATCTTCTGACCTTACACACTAGTGTCATGGAAGGCAGAGTTTCTTCTGGGCTTCAGAAAAGAAATAATCTGCATCCCTGTGCTAGGATCCATGCATCCATTCTGTAACAAGACTGCATTTTCTGAATGGTTCTTGATACGGTTGAAGACTGCCAGTTAAAGATGCGGTTTAGCTTTTTGAAGGATCTGAATCCCTGTCTTAGATTGGTGGCTCTAATTTGTTCGCTCATTCGCAAAGTATGCATGCTTGTCTATGAGAAGTGTTTCTGTGCTTAGTCAGTCTTCAGACAATGTCTTCTCTGTTTGTCTGTGAAAGAACCCAGTCCGTTCAGGTGAACAGACTGCAATATTTTATTGGCTATAAATGACCTGGACTGTGACACAGACAGAAACCAGGGGCATGTAGATCGTGAAAGTGCAAAAGGCACGTCTGCTGCTGCTGGTAGGAAGCCAGCAACTTGCCCATTGTTCCTTGCCAAACACAAGGCTTGGGCATAGCAAATACATGTAAATCTTAGAGGCATGATTCATTTCTTCTGAATTCAGTTCTCTCTTGCCGCCTTAAACTCCTCTTAGAGGACTCTTCACTGGAATCACTGTGTCCCCGTCAGCATTGTCAGTGGAGTTCAGGGTGTCACTTACCTGTCCGAATATGTTTACCCTGAGACCTAAGGCACAGTCTCAGTCTACAAAATCTCAGACTACAAGAAAGGTTTAGCTCACCCATAGATGTCTACATTTAGTCACATGAATCTTGTTTTATTTGTAGGATTTAGCTTTGTAGTTACGTCCTGCATGTGAAGGGAATAGTTTGGAGCTCCAAAGTTATCCAAATACTGGTGGCCTTTCAATGGGGTGCACTCGTTTAGACCAAACAGAGCCCACAGAAGTCAAGTAGGTCCTCCCGTATTGTTTCATCTCAAGCCCATGACAGAAGTAATTTTATACAGGGATTTTTAGAGAGGTGCAGCAGTATCTATCGTTGTGCTTTTTCTGAAAATGTTGGTGCTTGTGGAGCTCAACAGTTAAGTGTTTCTTTCCTTGCTTCATCTTGTTTTCTGATTTTAATTCCCAGAAACTAAAGCCAGTGGATTATGAGTACCGAGAAGAGGTTCACTGGACCAAGTGTCATGGTTCTTTGGGCATTGGCTCTTTTGGAGAAGTATACAAAATAGAGGACAAACAGACAGGATTTCAGTGTGCTGCCAAAAAGGTAATTATGGGTGAGAAAGGGGGGGTTTCCTGACAGAAGGCATACAGAGAAAAAGTCTTCTCCTTCCAGCTACCATGGACTGTAGGTACCTTACTGGACAGTCACAGGGAAATGCTGCTGTGGTTATGTCCAAGGAAAAGCTTCAAGGTGATGGCATGGAGAGAAGCAGCAGATGGAGAACCTCTATGTATGCAGGGGGTCAAGCTTAGCAGCCAGAAACGGGTTCATTTGGCCTTCAAGGCGTGCTATGAGGGATCTTGGGGTTTTGTGCTGAGACAAGCCAAAAGAGTAGAGATTTGAGAAAGATTGTAAGCGTGTTCCTAGTGACTGCGGGGGAGAAATGGCTGTGAGAGTCATCTGCTTATCTAACTGTTCTCATCTTCAAAACACACCTAGTGTAAATGGTGACATGGCAGGTGTTTCCCTGTTGAAAAAGGAATAAAGTAAGGAAAAAAATAAGGCTGTCGGTAGGCACTCAAAATGGAGAGGGCTTTCGTGTGTTCAGTGAGTGTCACAGGCAATGCTGGCACATTGTAATGAGGCGATTCTGTTACAGGTGCAGCAAAGGAGGTGTATTTCTCTAGAAGTTGGCATAATAATCTATTGTACACCAAAATATGCCATTGTCATACTATGTATGAAGCATGTGGACTATAACTTGGATCAGGGCATTGATTTGTAGGCAGCCATTGGGGGGCCTCAGAGGTGAAGGCAGTGATCCTGCAAGTAGGTGATGAGAATCTAAACTATTTTGTTTGAACTTAACACTTGAATAGTTTCATCACCTCCGTGAACTGACATTTCTCACATTACTCCAATAGAAAACTTCAAAAAGTGTGTGGGAAGCGTTTGTCTTGAGTACAAAAAGATGATATGCAAAAAGAATTGGAACTTGCGTTTTTCAATTTAAAATGTTTGCTGTTTACATTGGTACTTGATGTATTGCCGGTGGAAAGATGTAAGTGGCAAGACTGAGCCAGCTGGTCCAGTTTTTTAACCATTTAATTTGTCAGCCGTATAGAAGCAAACATATTTAAAGCACATAGAAAATTATTTACTATGGGGCATCCCCAAATTTTAGAGGTGGAATTTTGGGGCAACATGACCCGCTTGTTTTCTGACTGTATGTTACTAATTAAATTTATTATCCATTTTTCAAATACGCAGTCTTAGGAGAAATAGCTGTTACTAGGGGGGTGTATTTTCAGGAAGGAGGAGTGGTTGTGCTGAAAGGAAGACATGAGAGTAGGAGAAGCTGAAGTCTTTCAAAATGATGGTGGGGTTTTTTTTTTTCCTAATTACTGGAAGATTTCAAAGGATACTTCTGTAAACAAGAAATAAATCTTCTCAGACCAAACTCTTAAACCAGTCAGTTCTAACATGCAAGTTGAATGCTTAACTAATGACTTACTTCAGTTTACATCAGTAACTCTCTTCAATTACTGCTGTCTGCTTGTGTTAGAAGGGAACCACCTGACCTTCCTTCACCACACTTGGTATCGTGAGCACCTGCTCTCCAAATGCTTGAGATTAAAGAAAACTAGCTACAGCTGGATTGCTGACAGTGAAGAAACCTGATACATCCTTTTCCCACCAGAATTTTAATGTTTCATGTTTTCCTTCTGGTCTTTAGCAAATTCTTGTTTTATTTTGTTTGGCTGAACCTAGTGAAAAGAGTTTTTCTTTAACCATTTTGCTGTGCGGGCACCTAAAAAGGTGACAGTGTAGATAATTGCTTGTGGCCATATTTCGTATTCCCTCCTGGTTTGGGGGAGTTTTATTTTTGCCAAGTACTGCACCATCCTTGATTGTTTTTTTCCTCTTTCATGAGAGCAGAATGCTTAAGTTCTCAGTATTTTTAACTGAGACAGAAATTACATTCCTCCTGAAGATTACCAGTGTTCATCTATAAGCCGGAGGTGTTGTAACCTGGCATCTTTTTTGACAAATCGTCGCTTTACTCAGACATTGAGGATTTAGGAACTCTCATCATCCTTGTTCAGAACCATTCTGAGTGTTCCCACTTATTGCTGTACCCACTGATTTCTGTTAATGGAGGTCATCCTTGTGCCTCTGCTGTTAAACACTGCAGGATACTCTGACCCAAGCATCAGAGAGGGACAATTCTGTCAGGATTCGTCAAAAATTTGTTCAGTGCTTCTTTGTTTCTCTAGGTACAAGTTGAACACTTCCGTGCAGAGGAGTTAACGACATGTGCTGCAATAACAAGTCCTAAAGTTGTCCCCTTGTACGGAGCTGTGAAGGAAGGACCTTGGGTGACCATCTTCATGAAGCTGATGGAGGGTGAGAAAGGAACAACCACAATGGAAGCACCATTGTAACTGTTGAATGCAGTGGACATTGATCTCCTCTTCCTCCTGCCCCAATTTTAAATCTGTTTATTCTTTGATGTATCCAGAGTGTTCCTAGCATTAATTCCTGAGTGGGTTGGGATAGGTATGTGTAACCTCTGCTGGTCTTTCGGGGGGGGGGGGAGTAATTTCCAGTCCTGCCTCACTCAAGTTCAGGATGTGTCTCTCTTGAACAGAAATTCTCACTAAAACACACAACTGATGCTGGTGTTTGCTTTCATGTTTATTTGCATGGCACCATGTAAAGCACATCGTACTGGAACAGGGGATACTGTATAAGCAAACCAAGATACTTCTGTTGCCTGTTGCTCTTTTTCTAGCCAAGACCATGGAAAATACAGCCTGTGGAGAATCGGCTGGCGATCAGTAGCACCTAGAAACGTCTGATCTGATCACAGAGTAGTTGTTTTTGATATAAAGCAATACCATTAAACTGACACTAAGCAAAAGGCTTCATGAAAGAGGCCAGTTTCTGTGGGCAGTAGGAACTCTGGGAATAAACAAAAGGAACAGACCCATGTGTGGAAGATAAGGGCTGTCAGACCTGACAGTTCTCATTTCTTCATCAGAAGCAACAAGGAACACTGATGATGCTGGGAAGAATTTAAAGATAAGCTAACATGGACTCTCTGGATTCCTTTCTAGGTGGCTCACTAGGTCAGCTAATTAAACAGAATGGCTGCCTGCCAGAGGACAGAGCCCTCAGTTATCTGGGCCAGGCATTAGAGGGCTTGGAGTATCTTCACGCTCAAAACATTCTCCATGGAGATGTGAAAGGTAGGATGGTACTTAAGGTACCTTGTTCTTCCCTTTTTCTTACAAGAAGCAAACTGCTTGGAGATGAAGTTACTGAGTGGCAAAAGGTTATTTACTAGGTTTTCAGCTCTGTGTTTGAGATTAGAGCTTAACTTTGTTCTAAACAGCTGGGCATATAAGATTTTTCACATTTCGTATTTGTCACCTCTTTCTTTCTGTCATCCAGTGGGTCTGACAGGCTGTTTGCCCAGGCTGCCCCACCATTGGGGTAGAGGAATCTCCAGGGCAGATAATTGGTAGCTTATAAGCAGAAATAATTATAGTTGTGTACTTGCTTAAGCCAGTGACACTCCATAGGAGTAATAAACCTTGGTTTGGGCTCAAAAAAAAGTGATTTTTGACTTTTTTTTCCATCTCAGTGACCGTAATACAAAGGAGACTGACTAATTAAAAACTTCTCATTGACAGCGGAAAATGTGCTCTTGTCTGACGATGGAAGCAGGGCTCTTCTGTGTGACTTTGGTCACTCTGCTCACCTTCATCCAGATGGCCTGGGAAAGTGCTTGGTCACAGGTAAGGATTTTCTGCTGCAATTCTAAAGAATTGCCCTACTGACTCATTCTTTCTTTTTGAACATTTACATATGGCTAATTTGCAAGAACCTGTATTTTCCCGCCTTAACGTTGCTGATAGTGTTGCATTTATTGATATTACTGTGATGTATCCCACTGACAGCTAAAATGAACTTAAGGTTGGAAGGTGGTCCTTATCTCCCTGGCGTATTTTTTGTGAGATTATGTCAGCGTACTACATTCAGTGTTTTGTACCTGCAAGAAACCACATTGAAACTTAAAAATCTAACTCTGACTTGTCATGTAACCTCACTTAAACAGCTGGGGAAGGATCCTGACCTCCACCAACACAAAATTCCTCACTGAGTTTTGGGCAGTTAAACTTTACAGTGCTGCTTAATGCAGCTGTTGAAAGACAAGGGTATGTTTTCTAATGCCAAGCTCACCAATGGAGCATCACATTTTGCCTCCCAAATTTGCTGGGAAGGGGAGCTTAATAGCTATTCTGCATATAAGGGATGACACTGATATGGAGATTTAGCCTTTGAACGGTTTATAAGAGCACACAATGCTGCTTTTTGGGTTAAGGTG
Source organism: Butorides virescens (assembly GCA_017310255.1). Taxonomy (NCBI): domain Eukaryota; kingdom Metazoa; phylum Chordata; class Aves; order Pelecaniformes; family Ardeidae; genus Butorides; species Butorides virescens. Next base: position 17,578 of record JADKXX010008226.1, read on the forward strand.
ACTTGTTTCTCACTTAAACTGAAAAGATAAGGAAGCTTCCCAGCAGTTGCATTGAAACAATTGTCTAGTTTACATGCAGTGAGTTTTCATTTGAATGGTTTTAGGGAACTATGTGCCTGGCACGGAGACTCATATGGCTCCGGAGGTGGTCATGGGAAAGCGTTGTGACTCCAAAGTGGATGTCTGGAGCAGTTGCTGTATGATGTTGCACATGCTTAACGGGTGCCACCCTTGGACCCAGTATTACAATCACCCACTCTGTCTAAAGGTAAGTGAACCAACATATCTCCGGTAAAAGGTATGGAAGTCTGCAAAATCTCATTTATACCTAGCAGTCATTTCAGGAAGGCTGGGTGAGAGCCAGCTGGGCATTTACGGTGATGCCAACCTTGCTTCAGAAGCCGATCGTTCCTTACGCCTCTTAGACTGCTGTGTATTACACATGCCAGGGCTGTTTCTTTCGTATCCCGCTCATGACTTGGGTGTGACTTTTTAGCCATTCAGATGCAATAAAATTCCTGCTCAGGTCTCTCATTTCATGCTGTAATTTCAGTTGGAAGCTCTCTCGGGGGTGGGAAGAACCTTTCTGAAATCAAGTGAAGCCTCTCTGGTCTAACCTCTTTCACTTCCTGTTTGTTACACAGATCGCTAAAGAGCCACCTCCTCTGAGGGAAATTCCACCTTCCTGCAACCCTCTCACTGCTGAGATTATTAAAATGGGTCTGGAGAAAGAGCCTGTTCAGAGAGCATCTGCTTCTGAACTGAAAACTAAGACCAGTGTCGCACTTGAAGAAGGTAGAAATGTCCTGTATCTAAAGCTTCTTATCTGCACTGGTGAAGTGGCCAGTTGCTAGTTATGTCAGAGAGGTCCTATGGGAAATATCGTTATGTTTTACTGTTCAGTATATCATCTGCACAAGCTTTAGCATTGATGTATATTTTTGGGTTGATAGCTTTGTCTGCAGCCGTGTGTTTCTTATCCAAATAAATTAAAATTTCCTGTGTGCTGTCACATGCTCTTTCTTCCTTCTCTGCTCAAAGTAGACAGCGTTGTGCTTTATGTGGGTTTATTAAGGTGTGTGCTGTGGCTGGGCCCATATTCAGCTGGCACACCAACTGTACCTAGGGATCTAGAGCCTGGGATGCAGCAAAACTGAAAGCAGAGGCTTATTGCATCCTGAACTTTAACTCATACTTGTGGTCCCATCTTGCCTCTACAACTACCCGTAATTTATTTCAACTTAATCCCGCTGAAAGGTTCTGTAACACAGAAAGCATTTGTAGAGGTGATCTGGTTTTGTCTTTTGAAGAATCTGGGCATTTTACAGTAAGATACAGTTCAGAAACTCTTATTGTGAAGAAAAACTTTTACCTCTTTTTTTTTTTTCGTTATTTGATAATATTTATGTTTTTTTGTTGTTATAGTGGGAGGTGTGACAAGCCCCTGGAAAGGCGAGTACAGAGAGCCTAGACATTTGTCTTTGAACAAGGAAAACAATCCACAGATGTCCCTGTCCCCTACAGTGAGCCCAGTTTCTGAGACTGGTTCTGACCCAAAATTGGCAGTTAAAGTTTCTTGTGTGAGCCCAGTCCTACCACCACCATCTCTGGAGCAAACAGAGGAGGTCGAGGGAACCCCTTGGAATGTGTGCAAGGAGTTATCGGAAACCTGGGATCCTCCACCTCTCTCCTCAACTCCTCTGCCCCTGAAGAGCTGCAGCCATGTGGAGAGAGCAGCAACCATTTCAGAGCAAGAGCTTCAGCAGCTGGAAATAGGTAAGCGATGTGCTATGTAGGGAATTCGTTTTTTTTGCTTGAGAGTGTGACAAAAATACAGCTGCTTTCTTTTGGCCTCTTGACAGTTATTTCTGGGTTTTGAGCTTGGATGTCATTTTGTTCATAGTTCCTCTCTCGTTACACAAATTGCTCAGCATTCCTTGAAATTACCCAAACTAGTAGTTCTTAACCAATTAAATATGCCACGAAGGTAGCGGTCAGGATTTCCTTCTACTCTCTGAACAGCAGAGCGAACTCTTGTGAGAGGTGCAGGAACCTCTCAGAAAAGAGCCAGTTTCAGACTTTTGCTTATGTGCATCATATAAACAGTGTCTGCAATTCCAACTTCATCTGAAATTTTAGGGTTTCAAACATAGTTCTTTTAATAAAGGGATCAGCCTGTTGGATGCAAGGTGTCAAATGAAGCAGTATAGTTACAATCAGTCTGCAACGGTTCTGTTCTGGGTGTTGGAAAACCTATAGCCACCAGCCAGCGAATTTGCTAACCAGCAGCAATCCGGAATTTGAAAACCAGCAGTAAGTTCAGTGTGAAAATCAGTGCAGTAATAGTCCAGTTCCATTGCCCCAGTATAACTCAACCTTTCACTTTTTTAATCCCATATTTTCTAATCTTTGTAAATGAATTGGAAACTTTAAGCTGGAAAAAAATTGTCTTGAAATGTAACTTGTCACAGAACTGAGGGAATGGCATTTTAGGGGTTGTTGAGGGCCAGCTTTGGATCTTTAACAGCCTTGTCAGGTCTGGATATTATCAATGCACGTTACTGCAAGAGTTGAGTTTATAAGTTTGACCTTTCCCTGGATATATGTGGACAGATCTAGAGTGAAGACTGGTGGCATAATAGGCGAGAACTGGGAAATTTGGGGTGCTGATCCTGTCTCTGGCATTTTGCATGTCATTGCACAATTCATCTGTCCTTTCTGGCTCAGTTTCCCTATTTTCACAACAGTGGCCGTAGCCTCTACTTAGCAGAGGAATTGTGTGTCATGTGTTTTGTGGACGCTAATATCAGTGCTCATTAGATAATGCTGAAGAAGCTTTGGGTATTAACTGCAGTAACTGATTAGAGCAGGGAGGCATGAAAGGAATCACTGGAAATGTCTTCCTTCTCTTTCCTTTTGCTTGCAGAACTGTTTTTGAACAGCCTTTCACAGCCTTACTCGCTGGAAGAGCAAGAGCAAATGCTTTCATGTCTCAGCATCGACAGCCCGTTTGTGTCAGATGCCAGCGAGAAGGTGGGTATAAATGGATGCTGGCCGTGTCACTGGGTGTGGGGGTGGCAGGGTAACCACCCCTGGGAAAGTGGGAGCTGTGACCAATGGAGTTTCTCGTGGTTGTTGCTGCTTTTTGACACTCAGTTTGCTGGGGAGTACCTTGGGAAGAAATCTTTGTTCTTGGACAGTGGGGGTATTTAGGATTGTAGTTGTTCTTTAGTTTACTGTCCGGCATGGATCCCTTTCCTCCAGTTGCTCTCCTGTGCTGTATATTCCCAGTAAGCATCAAGTGCGTGGATATCTCAGCGGCCTTGACCCTGTGCAGAAGAAGAGAACTGAAGAAGCAGTGACGAGCGTAGGAGCTGTACCAAATTGGCCCAAATGGCTGCGCAGCTCAGGGTCTTCCTCCTGGCAATGGCCACTAAAGGGACGTTTAGGGAAAGACCAGAGTAGGGCAGAACAGAAGCCCTGCTCTTGGATATTCATTCCCAGCCTATGGATCTGTCCTCCATGAACAACTTTTAGCCCATTCATACTAATGACTTACATAGTCTAAATTACTTAAATACTAAGTTTAGTTAATTTTGTTTGCTCTCTCTCTGGTGTTCATAAGGTAGGGAATACCAGTGAGAAAGACTGAATAAGCCTTGTTGAACCAGGGAAGGACGTAAGCCCTTCAATCATTGTTTTCAAAGAGTACAAAATTGTGTAGCCTGCCATCTACAGGAGTAATTTCTGACTGTGATCTTCTTTGTCTCCTATTTCTGTTCCTCTTCTCGGTCTTCTAATGCTTTTTGATGATGATTGAGCAGAGTTCTGTACAGTAGTTCAGTTGTTGATGCAGCATGGTGTGCGGTGTGAAATGTGACTCTGCCCCCCCCCCCCCCCCAATATCTAGCCCTAATATCTAATTTGACTCTTGACTGGCACTTACCACTATGCTGATGTTGTCAGATTGACCTTCCGTGACTCTAAGATAGTACAGACTTTTCCAAGTAGTGCAGCAGTGTAGGGTCCATAGTTTTTTTATGTACAGTTATGTAACTGTTTTTCCTGGGTGTTACTTGTCATTTATTGACATTAGAATTTTATCTGATGCTTTATTCTCCTGTCGCTAAGTACGATAAAACCCTTTTTTTTTTCTCATCCAGCTCTTCAGCTGGTTGTTGATTTGTCTGTTGAGAACAACTTCACTGGGTCTGCAAATTGTTGCATCGTTATTTGTCCCCTTTCCTAGACGGCAGGTGAATGTTGAATAACTCAAGGCCCAGCCTAGATCCCTGTGGATTTCTACTTTTTTCTTCCTGAGGTTATTTTAATGTTTATCTTCTGCAAGCTCATTTTCTTTAGGAGCCTTTGACAAACTCGTGCTTACTTCTGCAGAACTCCATGAAGGCTTCTCATAGCTTGAGGGACACTATGAGCTCTGGGATTCATTCTTGGAACAGCCAGACAGATGGACAGAGCTTCAGTTGGAACAACCTGCTGAACCGCAGTCGGCACACAGACACTCCTAGCTATTTCAACGGTGAGTCTGAATTTCTGAAGTTTGGATAAATGGTCAGGTGTCACTTTCTCAGTATCTAGAGGGATCTTATCCTTCAGTTGCTCTGTCAGCACTGACCCTCCTAAAAGCATGTGAGTTGTTGAGAGGCCAAATCTGCCCCAGTCATAGATGGGTGGAAGTCACTCAGTCTGTCCTGTCTGGTAAAAGCCAGAGAAGTTCCTCAACACAGGGTCTGGTTCGGCTTTGTAGGCCTTGCCTCGTGCAACTGCCACGTGCAAGAATATAGGCTTTATAACCATAAATGTCTGCAAAGTAATTCTGAGGGCACGCTGTGCAAATCAAGACATCTCTTCAGCTTTCTTGCTAAATCTGCTCTGTGAGTCATTGTAGTCTTCAGCAAGCCTCCATGCTCAGCAAAAGACCTATATAAATTAAATGCTTAATGACAAAAACGAGTTCTTCTGATGTATGTGCCTTGCTAGTCAATTTTTCTGTGATGGACTGTGAAGTCATTATGCCTAGAGCAGGCATTAATGCTTCTCTTGCGCCTTTCAGGAGTGAAAATCCAGATCCAGTTGCTAAGTGGAGAAAATTTACACATCAGGGATTTCCACAGGACAAAGGTGGGAGATATTGCCACTGGGATAAGCAGCCAGGTGAGATGCAAAGCTGAGGTTAAGTACAGCATTTTGTCTGAGAAGCAGTTTCTTCCTTAATGCAGCCTCATAACGCCTTAAACCAGTGACCCAGAAGTCCATTCAGGAATCTTAATGACACATTTAGTAACACAGCTTCAGTGCTGCTGTTACGAGTACGATATCAGAAGATGTTTTCTGAATCATAAGCCACTGCTAATTGTCACAGGGACCACAGGGATCTCCATCTTAGAAAGTACCTATTCTGTAGCTTAAAAATCATTCTCCTCGACTATAAAGATAAATTCTTCCCCCTCTCCCTAAAGAAGAATCACCACATGACTTTTTCATCAAGAGCAGGGATGTCAGCTAAAGGAAACGGGTGTGATGGTTCTAACTTGTTATGTTGGAGGGGATATTGGTGAACCTCACGGTGGGCCTCTTTGGCAGTCCAGGAAAGAAACTCCCGAGTGTTTGTGGGACTGTGACTCATGTGATTGTAAAATGTGGTGGTCATCTCTAAACAAAGAGGTTGCAGAAGTCCAAAAAATGTTTTAGTGGTGGTGGTTCTCTTTGATGTATGTTGTTCTCTTGGACATCGCAAAGCAAAATATCGCTAGCCTGCAGCAGAATTCACAGTGCCCAAACATAGGCAGTTCAGGAACCACCAGCAATGGTCAAAAACTTGGGTGAGGCAATTCGGCATCAGGGTGAGTGCTACCTAGTTAAGTTTCTGAGCTACTTTCTTACGAGAGAAGGTTAGGAAGTTCCAGCCAAGCACAAAGCTCTCTCCGGGAGCTTTTCTTGGGTTGGGAAGCTATTTGCTGTGTTTGATAGAGGGATGTTATGTTCTGAAAGAGACTTGAAGTGCCAATCAGATGTGCTTGTTCTGCTTCACAGATACCAGTCCCTGCTTTCAGTCTGGTTACTAAAGAAGGCCAGCCAGTTCACTACGACATGGAGGTCCCCGACTCCGGTATTGAGCTGCAGTGCACCCTTGCCCCTGACTGCAGTGTCAGCTGGACATGGCGAGTCAAACACGGTCAACTGGAGAACAGGCCATGATACCGTTCCTGTTTTGGAGGTTTTTACCTTGTTTGAAGAAGGAATTGCAAAAGCTTCCAACCACCCCTGCCATGGAGCAGCAAGTGCAGTTGCTGGTGTTTTGTGCTGAAGTAGGATAGCGGTTCAGCAGCTCACTGCTCTCGGGCCTCACTTCTGTTGTCTGTTCTGATCCAGTTCCAAGACATGTCCTGAGCTTAGATCTTCCCCAGAACAGTGGGAATTACTTGTTTGGGGTGTGAGTGTTAGGTTGAGCTTGAGAATAGTGGGTGGAAATTCCTGCTTTTCAGAGGAATGCGATTGTGCTTTTCAGGAGAATAGGGGGATTGGATGAGAACTCCTGTTGCTCAGCCTCCGAGGTGAAGCCGGTAGCTGCTGGGCTTGCCCAAAGGAGGAGGTTGGGTATCTTCAGTGCAGCTGTGGTTGTTTGTACCGAGGGGAGCTGGCTAACTTCCTTCTAGTTGGAGGAAAAACTTAACGTTTCTGTAGGCTTTGGGTAGCATCATCTCTACCTCAAGCCTTTTGCATGGGGAAAATCGACAGCAGTAACTAGCTGGGTTCTTGGTTTCACCTCCCACCCTTCCCCGCAGACGCTTCCTTCTTGAATCAGAAAAGAACTTTGTTCCCAGAAAGAGCTTTGCTTGCAGCTCTCATCTTTAGGTCTCCTCCCTGACTTAGGAGCTGGTGCTCTCTCTCTGATGTTGCAGCCAAGGTTGTTTGGCAGGGGGAGGGTATTCCTTGGTGGGCAGGGTGAAGGAAGGGCTTGTATTCCTTCATCCTGTTCCTACCGCTGACTTGGGACTTCACCTGAACTGTCCCATCCCGGCAGCTCCCCCTGGAGGGGGAAGGACCCGCGGCTCAGTCCACTCAGACTGAATTTTGCTGCAGTGTTTCTAAAATCTCACTCCTAGCTATCAATCCGGCTGGATGCTTGGCCCCTCCACTGGAGATCAGTGCCCCAGTTCTGCGTGGTGTGTTAGCTCAGCCTGTCTTCACCAGCACTTACGGACTGGCACAAGGCTTTGTACTGCTCCCCTTACATCAAAATGTGTTAAAAGAGTGGGATGGGCAGCTGGGCCCATAATGCCTTAAGCTTTGAACTTTTTTTTTTTTTTTTTTACTGATTTGTGAATTGTTTGGAATAGACTGAAACTGCATGGGTCAAATTCAGATGGGCAGGTGTTGTCAGCCCTTCTGTAACCCAGAACAAAACCAGAGGGAGGTGTACGCTGTGAATGTACCTGTTTGGGACTGCTCAAAGGCCTTGCACGTCTGGAAATCACAGTCACTCAGTGACGTGCTGTGGCGCTTCCAGCATGCTGTAACTACAGTGGCCTCTGAGCAGGGGCTCTCAACATCCAGATGGATTAGAGGAACGGTTCCCAAAAAGCACGGTAGGCCCTGCCGGATCCGTGCTGGTTCTGGGGGACACAATGGGGCAGGAATGTTTGCTGTTTTCTCAAGTGAGGTTCACTTAGAAACCAGCTGGGGAAAAAAGTTATTCTCTGGGCCTCCCTTTTTGAGGACCGATGCTCCTTAGGCAGCTGATACTCTTTCCCTTTGGTCTCCCAGAATGTTGGCTGGTTTTGATGCACTAGGCAGTGACATCCCTAATCAGAAAATGAAAGTTACGATGCAATAAAAAAGTGGAACTCTTGAAGAAAAATTTAAACCTGTCACCACTATGGGTATAGTTTTTATAGCACTTTTTGTTCTGAAGCACTTAATATGTTGTCCAAAATAGACACCTAATTATAGCTGAAATGCCACATTAAGAGTCTTTTTTAGTAAACAATTAACACATTACGCACTTCTCTGCCAGGAAGGAGTGGGGGGAATGGGTAGGTTGGCTCGATTTTTATTTTTTCAGATGCCATAAACTACTAAGAATTGTAGGCTCTGGAGCAGGAGGGATCAAAATGCCTTCCCAGGAGCTCCCAAGCACATGTTCTGTGCACCAAACCAATCTCCCCTCGCCTGGCACCCTTCCTAGGCTTCCTCCGAGCAGGGCGGGGGGAGGAGAAAAACCTGTTGGTTGTTTCTAAGAAGAGTCTGTTGGTGATGTGTCAATACGAAAGCATGGTCTGTTCCCTTCCCAAAGGCTGCATCTCGTGGCTTTCACTGTTGTCTGCAAAATGCTTCGATGTACAGGTGTACAGTTTTGTGCATTGCTGTTAGACTCAAGTTCTGCCGAGCAGTAGGGCAGGATGCAGCAGCCCTCTTGTTTGCAGGACTTCTGAGCTTTACACTTCATCTATAGCATTAACGTTAATCTCAGGCCACCTACACAAATGGGTGAAAGGCAGTAAACCCTTGCGAACCCAGAATGTCTTTGTCGGGTAGATGGAGGTGTCCGTGTTCTCCTGTACTCTCACACCAGCATTAGTCGGTATCTCCATCCTGTTTGTTTTGTCCAAAACCTTCAGTCCTAATTTGCTGCCACCTCAAGTGAGAAAGTGAGGCTGCAGATTTCCACCTAAGGAATCTCGTACGTGACAGCCAGACAAGCGGGCTGTGCCATCAGCAGTCTCTGCCGGATGGGAAAGACTCTTTGGCAAATACCACAAACCACTGGTGCTCTCTTACTGTCCTGAAACGTGGTTCTGCTCTCGGGAGTATTTCCAGAGCTTTCGTGTTTTTCCTACCCTCCAGCTTGGGCTCTCCTCAACTCTCTCCTGCTGCCAGGACAGCGTCCTCCTAATTTGGCTGGTCGTTATTGCTGTGATGGGCCTAAACAGTCCAGCTTCCAGCTGAAGGCTGGCTGTGCAATACTGACAGAAGAGACCGTCAGGAAAGCTTTTCATTATCCATATTAAAATTTGTCTGAAACCGTGTGTGGTAACGTAACTATTCCTTAGGACAGAACCCCAGTTCAGGGTGGGGAAGGACAAATAGCAGTAGGAGTGATAAACACAGATGGCTGGTGTCGTGTAGCTCCTTCCGAAAGTCTGGAAAAATCACTGTCAGCAAAGCAATATGAAGCTGATCATCTCTTTGGGATGGGCGGTACTGGCGTGGGTGAAGGCGATGGAATGCCTGGCTTGTACTGAATGAATGACACTTTATAAAACTGTGATTTCTTGAAATTAACATTTTGAACTGCATTTTCACAGGGAAAAAAAAAAAAAAATAAAGCCAGAAAAAAAGATTCTTCGTTCTCATTGCTAGTGGTTTGATAAGAGAACAAGGCACATGGTGCTCAATAAGACATTTTTTCAAGAAGGGAAGCCTGGTCTGATGAAACTCTGCTATATCTTGCCCTGGTTTTTGGGGGTTGCAGGGAGAAGTCATTTCTGTGTATGAAGAGGCAGCAATAATTTTGATGGCTCTGAGCACAGGTTTGGCTAAATATACGGGCATCTCTCTCTGTTTCCAAGCAGATAACCCCTTGTCTGCCTCTGGTCCATTGCAGGCAGGGGGATTTGCTGCACTGGAAGCTGCCGAGTCTTCCCCTCGATAGCGGGAACATAAACCCCACATTGCAGTTGGGGAGGGGGTTGCTATCGTGTACCTATGTCTATACTGCGAACACAGAAGTCGGATCAGTTGTCTGCAAAATAAGGTGGGTGCTTTGTTGCTGGACTGGCCTGTAAAGGTACAGACCAGCGTAGGGAAGCACCAGACCAGCTCTTGTCTCTGAGGATGGCCCAGCCGAGCAGCAGCATGAAACAGCCCGGGTTGGGCCCTTGCCCTGGACCTTTGTGCTGGGCTCAGCCTCTCCCTGAGCCGCCTGCTCCTCCGTGCTGTGGGTGGCAGCGGCTGTGGCTTCCTCACCCAAGCAGCCCAGCAGAGATGGGTCTGCGCAGGTGCCTGGGGTCTGGTACCCTTCCCCTCGGGGACACTTGTGTAGGAAGAAGCAGCACTGCCCCTTGGAAGAGCCACATGTCCTGGCTTTGCCCTTCTCTTGCCCTGTGGCACTCTTATTCTTCCTGTTCCTACCCATTAGGTCAAGTCTGCCTAGAGGCTGCCCGTCCTGGAAGGAGCTGCAGGGTTGAGCAGAGCCTTGGAGTTACCCTACCCCCAGATGCAGTGGTGGGCAAGTCAGAAAGGCATCTTCCAGTTAAAAATGTTCCAAGGAGCGTGGTCACCACGCCTGGCAGCAGCGCCTTATGCAGGCGTTGACGGGAACAACAGCAGCAGCACGTCCCTCCCTCCCCATGCAAACCCTCACCCCTTCTCACACAAAGTGCTTTATCCTTAGAGTCTTTTTATTACCAGTTCTGCTTTAGATTAAACAGGCCTTCAGTATATAAAAATAATGTATACAAATTAGCAGTTAATGTTTTACATTTCTGGCTTAAAGGCATTTATAAGTTACACAGTCATTTCCCTTCCCCTCCCCTTTGAGCTTGCATGTGATACTGAGCCCCTTGGCGCTTAGCATCGTAATTACAGCAGGAAGCAGTCGCTGCTCTAGCTTACAGCGAGGACTTACCCTGGTCTAAAAGCTGGGGCTAGTGAGAATGTACACGGCAGCCGCACGTCCTCGCAGCAGGGCGAGCAGGGGCCGTTTAATGAAGTAAATGCATTAACAGGTTAATTGCGACAGTGCATGGTTCGGATTTACTCAGCAGCAGCAGCAGCAGGGCAGGGAGGAATCAAGTCCAGTGCGTTATTTGGAGGCCAGCGCAGCTCTCCAGCCTCTCTCCTGCGTGATTTCAGCAGCGACCCTGCAGCATTTTGGGATGGTGGTGGTTGTGGCGGGGGCTGGAGCTGCCTGGCACCTACTGCACGGCGTGTCCTGTGACGCTGGCTAATGGGGAGCAGCCTCGTGCTCCCCGAGGGCTGATGGTCACCGTTGGCTCCAAGAGGCGGCGGATGCCAGGGATGCAGGGGGGCAGAGCTAGGTCCCACCTTGCAGAGACCGGAGGATGGCAAAGCCGGGGCCCTGCTGCTGCTGCTGCTGGTCGTAGCTACGGAGCCTGCCCTGCGGTGAGGAACAGACTCACACGAGCCTTAGGATCCTGGTGAGATCCTGTGTTCAGGTGTTCCAGTCCCTGCTCCCTTAGCACAGAGAAATTTTAAGGAAGACAAGTAAAAATCACTGTAAAATAGCACCCCTGCCAGCTCCTGGGGTACGGGAAGTGCCCAGGGTGGGATCTTTGCAGCAGGCTCCTCGCTGGAGAGGAGACGCAGCCCGTGCCTGCTCGGCTCCGCAGCGGAGGCGAACACGGGACTCAAAGGGCCAGGGGAGAAGGGGGAGATGTGCGGGGACGGCTGCGTCCCTGCCTTACAACCTCCTACCCTCCTGCAGCGGGAAATCAAAGGCACCAGCAAGCTGAAGAGTGGGGCACACCAGCGTGCAGGGCTGACCCCGAGACGGGCGTGCAATGGAGCAGCTCGGGGGTAGGGATGGGGCAGCCCCTCTTTTCCTTCCAAGCCAAGTTGGGGCCCTCGCTGTGCCCTCCACTCCATGCCCATACCCAGGAGGGTCCCCCAGCCCTGCCAGCCTGGAGGAGAGGAGCTGAGAGGCATCGCTAAGCAAGCACCAGGGGACCCCTGTGCTGGACCGTGGGCGTGCAGGGTGGGAGCTGGCACGCTAAGCGGCTGGAGCAGCTGGGAGCGGGCACTGTCCCTCTGCTTCGTCTTGTCCCGGGCTGGCAGGTTGACGTCCTGCAGTCCCATCTGCCTTGGGAGGATGGTCCTGCCCCGGTCCTGGCTGCTGCAGGGACGGCGCCGGTCACAGCGAGATGTCCGGCGTCGCCTGCAAGCTCTGCCCCGCAGCCCGTTTCTTGGCGCTGCCGCGGCCCTTGTCTGCGCGCCGGTAAGGGTTGTTCCGCAGATCTGCACCGGGAGAACGCACAGAGGCTGGCTGAGCTCCATCTGCCCACCCCAGCGAAGGCTGGGACCCAGTCACCCACCACCGCCCAGGAGTCACCCCCATTTGGGGATGAGGATGCTCGGGAGAAGCCTGACCCGCAGCAGGCAGCAACAGGAGGAGCAGCAGCTACAAACAACCAGCCTGTGGGACCCTGTCCCTTGGCTCTTTTGGTGCCCAGCACCGTACCGTGGGGCTGGGGCAGAGGCCATGGTGCCCTGGGGTTGGCTTTCAGCATGGGGCAGAGTCCGGCCAGTCTGCCATGCAGCAAGAGGTGACGATGGGCCAAGAAACCCAGGAGGGTGGCAAAGTCTGGCAGCCCCTGCCTGCGCCGTGCCCTTGCCCCGAGCCCGGCTGCCCCCACGTTACCTACAGAGGACTCTCCTCATTGAAGCTCACGTCGCAGAAGAGCCGGGACGAGCGCTTGCCCGTCCGGGCCGTGAAAGGAACAGTTTTCAGAGCTGAGCAGAACAATCCAGAGAGACAGCGAGGAAGAGGAGGAGGAGGAGGAGGGAGGAGGAAGAAGCAGAAGAGGAGGAAGAGCTATGAGACAGGGCAGAGACCACTCGGCAGCTTTGCCATGTGGGATGGGAAGGTGCTATGGATGGGTTTGGTCCCCACGATGGGGCTTGGTGGCCCTCTGGCTCCAGGCTGTGACAGCCCCACCTTACACAGGGTGTCCCTGCTCACCTGAAATAATCTCTCACCTGAAATAATATCCTCGATGGCCCCATCTTTTCCTTCGTAGATGAGCGGCTCCTTCACCATCTGCTTCTTCTTCAGCTCGGCGATCATGTCCATCTGCTGCCGCTTGGCTTTCTGGATGGGCAACTGTGGTTGGGGACAGCGTGGGGTGAAGGGTATGGCCTCCCGCTGCAGCCCAAAGGTGCCCCCCATCATTGCCCCCCACCCAGCTCTCCCCCACCAGGACCTGCTTTGCCATTCCCCGCCATGGGGCTGGAGCAGAGCTGCCCCACCAGGACAGAGGGACGCGTGGGGCACCCTCACCTCGGGCTGATCCTTGCTGCCGGGGGGGCCGGATTCTGCCTCTTTGGCTGCGGCTTCTTGTTTCTTCCACAGCTCAATGTCCTGCTCTGCTTTCTTGGGAGAGGTGCAGGGAGGGTGTGCTGAGCCAGGGGGGTCCCGCCGCAGGACTGCAACCCACACTTCCCTCCTTCAGCAGCCCCCAGCTCATCCCAACCCAGCTCCAGCATCTCCAATTGCCCCAAAGGGCAGCACCAAGCCTCTCTCTGCCTCGTGAGCCCCCAGCCTCACGTGTGGCTTCTTCTAGTTACCCCAAAGTGGGGTCAGACCCCTCCCAACCCCAAATCCCCTCCCAACTCCCAGAAACAGGGCACCCCCCCATCCCCTCCTACCTTGTAGGCTCTGATGAAGCGCATGAACATGGGGAAGAAGGTGGTGGGGGGACTGGTCTTGGGGTTCTCCCCAAAATACTCCACAGCCGACTCATACGCCTCCTGTGGGCAGAGACACCCCAATCCGGGGGGTTGGGGCCGGGCAGCAGCGCCCCATCGCCCACCACCTCCTTCCAGTCACTCTCCAATCTCGCCATCTCCCTCTGCATCCCCCCTGGCTCCCACCTCTCCTGCTGGAGTCACGTCCCAGCCGGGATCCTCTCCCATGGGGCAGAGGTGTGAGCAGAGGGCACCCCAGGGTGTCCCCACGTAGGAATGGGGGGACCCAATCCTGCCCCACAACCCCACAGCACCCACCTTGGCGGTTTTGCTGTCAGCCTGCAGCTTCTCCATCACCTCCAAGTTGACCTTGAGGAAGTCCTTGAGCACGGGGCTGTCGTCCTGGCGCATGAACTCCTTGCGGGTCAGCTCCATCCCCTGCTGCAGGCTCCGCACGTCCTGCAACACGCTGTCCAGGGAGACTGCGGGGAGGGCGAGCGGCACCAGGGTCAGGGCAGGCTCCGATTGCACCTGCAGTGGGGCTGCAGCCTCCCGTGACCCCCCCAGCCCCACTCCCATGGGCGCTACCTGTGCCTGCCTTCTCGAGGAAGTGCAGCTCGGTGTGGAAGCCGGTCAGCTCAGGGTACTTCTCTGTGATCACCCGCACCAGGTAATGCAGCAGCGTTTGCTTGCGATCCGTCGACTTCATCTCCAGGAGCTGGAAGAGAGCAGCGTCAGCCCTGCCCCGCATCCCACCACCCTGCTCAGGGCAGGCACTGGTGGCCCTCCAGTCCCATGACTGGTTCTGCATCCCTCCAGCCCCATGACTGGTTCTGCATCCCTCCAGCCCCACAGCTGGCTCTGCATCCCTCCAGCTCCACGGCTGGTCCTTGCATCCCTCCAGCCCCATGGCTGGTCCTTGCATCCCTCCAGCCCCATGGCTGGTTCCCATCTTTCTCCAGCCCCATGGCTGGTCCTTGCATCCCTCCAGCCCCATGGCTGGTTCCCATCTTCCTCCACCCCTGCAGCTGGTCCTTGCATCCCTCCATCTCTCCGTATCTGTTCTCTGCATCTTTCCAACCCCACAGCTAGTTCTTGCGCATTCCCATCCCTTTGGCTCCTCTCCATGCCTCTCCAACCCTGTAGATGGCCTCTTCATCCCTCCATTCCCACAGCTGAGTCCTGTGTCCTTCCATCCCCACAGCTGGTCCCTGCATCCCTATAGCTGCTCCCCACACCTCTCCAAACCCTATAGATGAGCCCTCCATCCCTCCATCCCCACAGCTGAATCCCATGTCCCCTCTTGCATCCTTCCGTCCCCCCAGCAGGTTACCATGTCCCTCCCATCTCTACAGCCAGTCCGGGTGTCCCTCTACCCCCGAGGCTGGTCCCTGGGCAGTGACAGTGCCCCTGTGCACCAGCCCATGGGGTACCCCCACGCCGCCCCTACCGCGTCGAGGCTCTGCAGCCGGAAGCCGTAGGCTGCCCCGCGCTTGCTGCTGTTCATGTAGTTCCCGAAGGCCAGGACAATCTGTGGAAACACAACAGCTCGGGGACACAACCTGGCATGGATGGGGCACCCTGGTGGGGGGGGACAGTGCCTACACGCACCCTGGCAGCACCCTGAGTGCTCCTGTCCCAGCCTGATGCCCCCACCATCAGGGACACCACGCCCCGAACTCCTCACCTCGAGGATGTTGCGCAGTTTGGTGGAGGACTTGAGGGACATGGAGGCGGCGATGATGGCATTGAGTTGCTGTGGGTGGGAGGAGAAGCGTGTGAGTCTCGCCGCAGGATGCCACCCCCGTGCAGCCACCCCGGGACCCGACACCCACCGGCATGAGCAGCTGGGCTGTGTCGCTGAAGTTGCCCAGGAAGATCATGACGTTCATGCGCTCGGCCAGGCGCGGGATCTTGCTGAAGCGGATCATGAACTGGTCCTCATCCGAGAGGTCCTCCAGCGGCTGCTGCTCCCGCTCGAACTTCCCGATGAGCGTCTGCTCGTACTCGGTGGGCAAGAAGCGCAGCAGCAGCTCCAGAAAGTCAAGGCTCAGGGCTTGCTGGTCATACCTGCGGGTGGTGGGAAACCCCCAGCACAGTCAGACCCTGCAGCAGGTCCCTCAACCCCCCTGTCACCCGTGTCTGCATCCCACATCCCTCTGTCTCTCCGTATCTGATCCCTGCATCCCTGTGTCCTCATGACTAGCTCCTGTCTTCCCTCCAGCCCTGTGGCTGGTCCCTGCATTCAACCATCTCTCCATATCTGGTCCCTGCATCCCTCCATCCCCACACCAACCCGAACCCTGGGTGTAGCTGGGCTTGCGCCCAGCCTTCTCCTGACCTTCCCCTAAGGAGGGGACACTCACGTCTCGATGGCTGTGCAGATGTCCTGGATGCTGCGACCACCCTTGCGGAGGGTGATGGCCAGATTCTTGGCTCGGTTGGACTCCATGAGGGTTACCTTGCTGGGAGCCTTCTGTGTGGCCTTCACCTTGAGTGCACTGATGTCCAAGCCAGGGCCCTGCGCCTTGGTCTTGAACTGCTCCTCAAAGTCACTCATGTCCAGCTCCTGCGGGGAGACAGCGCTGAGGGCACAGCAGGGAGGTGACGCAGATCATCAGGGATGAGGACAGGGCCAGAGCACCGAGACAAGGGGGAGCAGAGTGAGAGGATGAAGATGGAGCAAGGGGATGAGTTCAAGTTGAAGGGATGAGGATGGAGCAAGGGGACAAGGACAGGGACAGGACAAGGGGACAGGGAGGGGGTAAGGAGATGAGGGGACCAGAGGATGAAGATGAGGAAGAAGATATGGACAGGATATGAGAATGAGGATGGAGCAAGGGGACAAGGACAGGGACAGGACAAGGGAGCAGGTAAGGAGGGGATGCGGGGACCGGACGATGAAGATGAGGAAGAAGACATGGACAGGATGCAAGGACAAGGATGGAGCAAGGGGACAAGGATGGGGTGACAAGAGGATGGCAGACTCCATGTTGTCCCTCTTCACAGCGCCAAGGAGCTGCTCCAACCCCCGGCTCCTCCAGCAGCCCCATGACACCATGGATGGGTGCAAGGTGGGCACGGGGCAAGCTCAGCACGGGTGCGGTGTGGTCTGGGAGCACTGGCCCAGCCGAGCACCCTGCGCCCGCACCCCCCCAGGTCCCCCTGTGTCCTCACCTGCAGCACCTTCTCATCGTTCAGCTCGGTGAAGACGGTGCCATCGATCTGGCTCGGCTTCAGTGCCACCCAGTTGAAGACGGGCATGCGGAACTTGGTCTGGATCGGCTTCTTCACTTTCACTGAAGGGCGACGGGGAGG
>JADKXX010008227.1:0-35385 GCA_017310255.1 Butorides virescens
GGGTCCGAGACCCACCCCAGGGTGCCCCACATCTTCCCCTGGGGCACATCCCCACCATCCCCAGGTCGCACTCACCTGAACTGCCAGCAGCATGGGGGGCGCCCGGCCCGGCTGGGAGCTCCCCACCAAGGGGTGGTGGGGGTGGAGGGGGGGGAATGGGGCCCTCCAGCCCCCCTGGAGGTGGTGGGGGTGGGGGTGGCACTTGGGCACCCGGGAGTGGAGGGGCTGGGGGGGGCCCGGTACCCATGGGCAGGGGGGGTGCGGGGGGCAGCGGGGGGCTGGGCTCAGCCCCCGGCAGTGGTGGGGGTGGTGGAGGAGGGGGGGGCGGGGGGGCAGCGGGTGCTGGTGGGGGAGACGGGGCTGGGGCTGGAGCCAGAGCATCTGCAACAGAAAGAAGACGTGGGTGAGATGGTGGCACAGCAGGGCACAGCGCCACCGCCACCGTCCCTCTGCCACCGCAGGACTCTGCGTCCCTGGGCACATCCCCACGCCCCTGCCTCAGTTTCTCTGCCCAACCCCTCCTCTGCATCGGGTGTCCCCACCAGGAAGGGGACATCATAGGCTGCCGTCATTCCCCTGCACCCATGGTACCTGTGCCGGTGGCGGTGGCCTCTCCGGTAACCACGGGGGCTGCTGGGGTTTCTATGACAACGGGGACAATTTCGATAGCGACGTCTCCATCAGGCCCACGCAGGATCTGCACCAATCCCTTCTCCTCCAGCTCCGCCAGCCGCCGCTCCAGCGCCAGCCGGTAGCAGTCCTGGGGCTGCGGGGACGGCGGGCTGGGTGGCTGCGGTGGGCTCAGCTGCTCCTGCAGTGGTGACAAGCCCCAGGACATCACCCGTGTCCCATTGCACCCCTTAAACCCCGGTCCCCCATGCACCCATCCCTTCCTGAAGCATCACAGCGCCCATGGGTGCTCACCCGCAGCGCCTCCAGCTCCCGCCGCGCCTGGCTCAGCTGCTTCTCCAGCTCCGCTATCTTGGCCATGGAGTCGTTCTCCGCATCCTGCAGCTTCTCCGTCAACTGCAGGGGACGAGGCGACGTCGCTCAGCCCCATCCCCGTCCCTCCCTCGGGGCTTGCGTCAGCAGCTCCTGCCCACGCGCCCACGTCCCACCTGGCTGACGTGCTCCTGCAGCTCCTCCATGTGCTCTAGCACGGCCGTCTTGGTCTCCGAGTCCTCCAGCATGGCCCCCACATCAAAAACGTTGTCCAGGTAGGCTTGGATCTGCACCTGCAGCTTGTCGCTCTCGGTGAGACGGAGGCTCTGCCGTGGGACAGCCGGTGGCACTGTCACAGCCAGTGGCAGCCCCCCCCTGCACCCACCCACCTCCAGCACTGGGACTCAGCACCAGGGCGGTGCAGGATCACCCACCTCCAGGTAGTGGTCCAGCCCCAGGTGGGTGAACTCATACTGCAGGAAGACGCGGAAGTTCATGTTCTCCACAGAGTGCACCACGATGTTGATGAACTGCATGCAGGCCACCTGTGGGACAGGCACGGGCTCAACACGGCCACCGGCACAGTGCTATGGCCCCGGTAGTCCTTGGGGACATGGTGCCCTGGGGATTGCGCAGTGGATTGGTGGCTCTCAGGGACATGGTGCCCCTGGGAAACTCATTCATGGTGGTTTCACAGCCCTGGGGACACGGGGACCTGGGCAAGGACCAGCAGCTCAGCAGCCCTTGGGGACATGGGGACCTAAGCAAGGACCAGCAGCTCAGCAGCCTGTGGGGACACAATGCCCTGGGGACAGCAGAGCACCAGCCTCCCCCCAGCCACTCACCATGAAGTCGATGTTGGTGTCCTCATTTCGGAAATACTCCATCAGCTTCTCGAAGCGGTTCTTCTCCCCGCAGACCTGGGGTGGGAGCAGGGGCCTGAGGTCCAGGAGGGACATGGCCAGGGTGGGCACCCGGGGAGGTTGCGGAGCAGGAGGCACCCGCTGGTGACACTGTCCTAGCCCTGGCGGGTGCTGCCAAGCACCTGGTCCAGCTGGGACATGGCCCCAGGGACACGCACTGGCATGGGGACATCAAGCCCAATGGCTGGAGCATCCCCAAGCGAGATGACGCAGGGCTCTGCCACATGCAGGAAAACTGAGGCATAAACCCATCCAGAGCACGGATGTCAGCGTGGGGACCACATGTCCCTGCTGGGGACTCACCTCCTTGAAGTTGTCGAAGGCAGCCAGGATGATGTCGTGGCCACCTCGGACCAGGCAGACAGCAGCCAGCAGCTCCAGCACCAGCGCCTTGGTCCTGCAGAAACACGGGGCGTAAGGCGGTCAGGGCCATGGGGCGGGTGAGGGGACAGAAGGACAGGAGGACGGGGACAGGTCCTACCTGGCATTCTTGTTGTTGAGGCTCAGGGTGATCTCATTGACGCAGGCTGGGTGGTTCATCACCAGGCTGAAGCCAGACTTGGGGGCGTGAAAAGAGCATTAATGGGGTTGTGCATCCTCCTGTCCTCACCCCAGGGATGTTCCAGGACCTTGGGACATCACCATGCCACATCCCCACCAGACATGAGGTTGAGTGAGGACATCTCAGAGCAAGGAGATGGAGAAGGGGCCCCATCCCAACCAAACCCTGACCCCAAAGATGGCCCTGCAGGCTTTTCGGGAGCCCCAGGTGGGTCCCCAAGGACGCTGCCCTCTCCCACCTGGTAGTTCATGATGGCGCGGAGACACATGATGCAGACGTGGACGTCGTCCTTCTGGCTGACGAGGCGGGAGTTCCTCAGCGCCTTCCTGCTGTGCGAGGGGTTCAGCCTGGGCGGGCGAGAGGGCGGCTGAGTGGGGGCCGGGGGGGCAGCCGGGGGGCGCAGCGCAAGCAGGGAGGGGGCAGCGCATGGGTGGGTGGCAGCGGGGGGGGACACCAGGAGACCCAAGCGGTTGCAACCCCACAGGGGAGACCCCCCCATGTCCGTGCCCTTGGGCTGGTGGGGTGATGGGGGGTGGGTGGGATGGAGGTCGGGTGCCCCTCGTGCACACGGGTGGTCTTGGAGGCTCACCGGGGCGGGTAGGAGCTGCCGGGTGACCTGGGGCTACTGTCCCCATCGCTGCCCGGGGCGCTGCAGGGGACGCTGGGGTGGACGTGGCGGAGGAGGGTGTGGATGTGCTGGTTCGAGAGGCAGCAGCTGGAGGCGCGTTAGAGCCTGCAGGACAGGAGGGAGAAAGGGGGCTCCCGCATGGCCCCTGGGACACCCAGGCTGGGGGTCACGGGTGGGGGACAAGGGCTGGGACCCCCCCACAGATGCCATGTCACTCCTGACCTGTCCCTGGGGCTGGGGGGGGACACCCCGGCTCCTCTGGAGCTGCTGGCAGGCAGCGAGGGACCCCCACAGACCCCGAGGTGCCACGTTACGGCTCCCTGAGGTGACCGGGGCAGGGTGTCCCCTGGCACCCGCCCTTCCCACTGGGGATGCCCCGGGGGCACCGTCCCCAACACTGGTGACCGGCAGCGGGGTCCCACCGGGGGAGTCCCAGTCCCGCCAGTGCCCCGGCCCCGGCACCTACCGTCAGCGCGTTCCCCGGCAGCGTGCAAGAGAAGAGCGGGGTTAGAAGGGGGCTGCGGGGGCGAGAGGGGCCAAGCGAGAGCCACCGGCCACCGGGACCGGCTGCAGGGGCGCAGGCCCGTTCCTCCGCCCTGGTTTTAAACCAGGGGGGGTGCAATTTGCTCCCCCAAAATCTCAAGCACCTCCAATTTTAGCTTATTCATGGGTTTTACCCAGAGCATCCCACATTGGGCTGGGGGGACTGATCCAGCCCAGCTCCCGGCAGGGTTGACCCCTTGCGCACAGATGTGGGGACGCGGACTTTGTCCTCCCCACAAACCAGCACTGGGGACCCATTTTTCGGACCAGGCCTGCATCTCCCGGCCGAGCCCCTCTCCAAGCACGGCGCAGCCGGGGGAGCAGCGAGGCAGAGAGCGGGGGGGACACGGCGCGGGGACGGGGGGGGACACGGGGGACCCAGGACCACGCGTTACCTGATGGTGAGGTGCCGCACTTTGGAGGAGCCCTGGGTGGGGGACGAGGAGTTGCTTTTGCTCAGGTCCTCCAGCGACCGCTCCAGGCCCTTGCCCTTGTCAGAGCCTGGGCTGCCGTTCTCCGTGCTCTCCATGTCATACCTGGAGGCCCACGGGGACACAGGGATGGGTGAGACGTGGCACCCTGATACAGGCAGGCACCCCCCTGGGGTCCCCAGGGCTGGGGATGCTGGGGATGCTCTGCTCGACCCCAGCCATGGAGCATCCTTAGCTCCATCACGCCCACAATGGGGGAGAGCAGACCCCCACCCCCCCCCCTCCAGCCCTGCTGAGTCCCCAGCGAGGCTGATCCCAGCCTTGGGGATGGGGCACCCGGTGGGGACATACGTGACAGAGCACTGGGCGAAGGCGAGATACTCCAGCAGCACGTCCAGCCCCTTGTTCTCCTCGTTGAGGAATTCCTGGACCCAGCTGGGGGGGCAGGGGGTTAGTGGGCTCCACCAGCCCTCCTCATCCTCCCTTCTCCCTTCCCAGACCCGCAGCGGAGCCACCCCGTGGTCAGAGGTCCCCAGCGAGGGTGGGACACACTGGGGACATGAGGTGGCACCATAAGCTGGCATCTCTCTGAGGCAGGTGGGTGCCACGGTGACCCCCGCTCCTGATGCCCAGGGGGACACGGCTCGAGGGCTCAGCACCCACCACACCACAAGGGGCCAGGGCACCCAGGGTGGGGAGCAGGGTCCATCCTGGCACCCAGGGGGTACCAAAGAGCCAAAATGGGGTTTGGGTCTTCCAGCACCCATGGCACAGCACCCCCATCCTGCCATCAGAGCCACCCCAGAGGGCCAGGATGAGGCCACCATCCTCCACACTCTGCTGTCACCCCCCCAGCCAGAAGCCACCATCACGCCAGTCCCTGTCCCAGCAATGCTGGGGACAGCAGCAGCAGCCAGGTGACAACGAGGACACCCCCCAGGTCCCCCTTCCCTACCCAATGTAGTTGGTCCTCAAGGAAATCTCCAGCTCCCGGAGCACCTGCGTCGACTCCTGCACTCGCCTCTTGAACTGGGGGATGGGGAGAGCCGTTGGCACCGTCCCCATGCCCGACCCAGGACAGGGACAAGGGGTGGAAGGGGTAGCCCTCACCTTCCTGCTTACACCACCCGTGTCCAAGTAGCTCTTCAGCTTCTGGATGTAGGCGGACGGTGGGTTTTTCACCTGGAAACGCTCCTACGAACCCCAGAGAGAGGCTGAAACCAGGCCACCCTCCCACCGCACGGGGACGTGCCACCATCCCCGCGGCAGCCACTGTGTCCCTGTCCCCGCCCCTGCACTGCATCCATGTTTAATCAGGTTAATAAGGCGCCGTTTTGCTAACGGAGACGGATGTTGGTGCTCAGCACATGCCAGGTTGCTGCCTGCACCGCGAGTGGCACATGGGGACAGGGACTGCACCGGGGACACCGTGACGCCCAGACCTCACCTGGTCACAGATGAGCTCCCACTTCTTCTCGTTGTCGTACTGGTTGAGCAGCTGCATCTTGTCTGGGGGCAGGTTCATGGAGTTCTGTGGGGTGATGGGTGTCAGGACTGGGCGTTACCCCAAAAAACACCCCCCGGGGCTGTAGCACCCGCTGCTCGCCCAGCACCCAGTGGCCTTGCTCAGCAGTGGGGTGATGGGGACACCCATGGGAGGATGGGGATATCTGCAGGAGGATGGGGACACTGGTGGGAGGATGAGGACACCGGTGGGAGGATGAGGACACTGGTGGGAGAATGGGAACGCCAGTGGGAGGATGGGGACGCCAGTGGGAGGATGAGGACGCCAGTGGGAGGATGGGGACACCACCATTCCTGGGATGTTAGCATCCCACCAGCCATGGACCCCTCAGGAACGTCCCCACATGGGGGTCTCTGAGGCAGAGGGCTGGGGGTGTTAGTGGGGGACAGAAGGAAAAATTGGACTTGTCCACCCGTGTCATGAGTGCACAGTGCTCCCGGTCTCAGCCAGCCCAGTCCTGGCCAAGCCACTTGGGGGGAGGGCTGGGGAAAGGGTCTGGGGACACAGCTGAGGAGCCCAGCAGCCTGGGACCCGCTCGAGGGTGATGGTCACCCCTGTGTACCCCCGCTGCGGGTACATGACGAGCCTGGCTGGTGAAATCAGTGTGCCTTTAGAGACACGATGTCAGGGCAGGGGCTGGTGTGTCTCCACATCCCTCCGTGACACTGTTGCACAACCCTGGCCCCCACCACCCCCCCGAGCCGCCCCGGCAGGACATGACGTGGTTTCCGCTCCCTGAACGGCACGAGGCAGCTGCCGAAACCTCTCTGCACCACGGCCGGGGGCTCCCGGGGGCCCCGGGGGTGGCTCCTGCCTTGGGGGTGCTCAGGGACACAGCAGGTCCCTGAGGGACACCAAGGGGTGACCGGCAGAGCCTTTAATGGGGCACCCACCACAGCCTGGGCCACGCTGGGAGCTCAGCTCAGGTCATGGCTGATTTATTTTCCCAAAAGACCCATTTCTTGGTGATCCAGCCCCCAGGGATAAGCAGGATCTGAGGTTGCCGCTGGCCTGGAGAGCCCAGGCGAGCTGGCACAATGGCACGTGGAGGCAATGCACAGCCCCAAGTCACCCTTAACCTCCAGTTTTGGGGTCCCCTGATGTTGAGGATGGTGGTGTGGGGTGCATGCATCCCTGGGACACCCACGTCCCTGGGGAAAAGGCATCTGACAGGGGTTGCCCACGTAGGAGCAGGTCCAAAAGGAGAGGTGCCATGGCGGCAGGCAGGAGCAGAAACCTCGCTGCCCGCCTCCACCGAGGACCTGTCGAGCTGCTTTCGCAAGAAGCTAAAGCCAGGGGACGTGGGCGGAGAGGAGCCGACACTCGGCTGGATTTGGCCAGGGGACGGCTCACACGGAGAGCTGAGCAGGGAGGGTAAAATTAGGCTGCAGGGTCAGAAATAGCCTCATTGCGAAACTGCCGGAGCTGCACTGGAGCTGCCGTGTGGGTCCTGGACAGGGCAAGGTGGCAGCAGCACCTGAATGTCCCCTTTGCTGGGGAGCCCTGTCCCCATGGTCCCCAAGCTGCTGTCCTTGGGATGGATGAGACCCTCCAGGAGGGTCAGACCGAGGGACAGGGTTGTGCCGAGAGGGATCACACACCCAAACACCCCACCTAGGGCTCAGTGGGACACTGTCAGGTGGCCTCAGCAGAGAGGGGACGGTGGCACCCACCACATGGGCCACCTCTTCCAGGGACCATGTGTGGGACCTGGAAAACCCAGGACCAAGCATCACTGGTGGGACAGGACCTCGCTTGGGCTCCCTGCCACAAGGATGCAGGCGGGGCTGGGGGGAAGCCGGGGATGTCCCCATGGAGGTGGCTCGGCCACCAAGCCCCACGGTCCCTTCCTCACAAGCAGAGCTGGGCTGGGTCACAGGATGTGGCATGGCTGGGGCACAAACTGGGTGGTGGCTGCATCCCACCGTGGGCCCGGGAGGGCACGTGGTGCCGGGGAGGGGAGGAAGTGGCTCCGCTGTGGTCCCCGGCGTCAGCGGCAGAGCACAGAAACCGGTTCTTGTTTCCTGCTGGGGAGGGGGGGACCGGTGCTGTGGGAGGTGTGGGGCAGGGTGGGAGGTGTGGGTCCGGGTGGGAGATGTGGGGAAGGGCAGCAGCCGAGCACCCCCGGGGAGGCAGAGGAAGGACTTGGTCTTCCTCTTCCTTGAGGGACAAAGATGGAGGGGCCACCGGGACTTGTCCCCAGTAGCCACATCCCACCTCACGTCATCCAGCACCCTCCGGCTGGCGCTTAGCACCCTCATCCAACCCCGGCGTGGGGCTTCCCCATCCTCCTCCCCAGCCTGCCAGCAGCGTCACAGCCCAGCGCGGTTCTGAACGGATGTCACCAAATGTCCTCCACCAACCCTCCTGGGACATGAGGTGCCACGGAGCCCACAGTGCCATCCCACCCCTGCCTGGCGCCAGGATGCGGCCGGCTGGGACCCCCCCCCCATCTCAGGGTGGGTTTGCTGCGGGGTTGAGCTGGGCTTAATCCAAACCCTAAAACTAAGACTGGGGGGAGGCAAAGCAGCACCTACGTCATTTTCCGGTACGAGAAGACCTTTTAATATCACAACACCCACAGCGCCGATGCTGCTGATGGCAGGGGGGGACGGAGCTATTTTGGGTGTCAGACACCTTCTTTTTGTTCTGCACGCGAGCAGGCAGAGCCGAGCGGAGCTGGGCTCTGCAACCAAACCCCAGCGCAAAACATTCAAAGCATGCTTTACGGAAGTGTTTGCTCTGCAAAACACCAACGGGCTCGAGTGAAAACCAGACCAAACCCAGGGAGCATCGTTTCTGGGGCACGTGGGGGATGTGCACGCACGGAGCGGGGGTGTAAAGCCTCAGTGGCACATAGCATGGGAGAACATCCCGGTCCGGACATCGGGTACCAACCCTGCCTGTGGTAGGGAAGGGGCCAGAGCAGCCCCGAGATGGCGGCGTAGGGTTTTCCACTGGCTGGTTGGCCACGGGAAGGACTAACGTCACTGGGTGCCCGGCTGGTGGCTGATGGACCACACCACTCACCCGGGATGCTCCATCTCTCCTGGGCACGAAGCACGATGCTCCCACCCAAGGGGGTTTGAGGGATGCCCAGCCCTGCAGCACCAGCCTGTGGTGTCCCCTCCAGCAACCCCAGCTGCCACTGGACCCATCCTCCTGCCTCTTCCCGAGGCTCAGCACCAGGCTGCCAGCAGGATCAGGCCCATCCAGGGCTCTCCCAACCCCCTGTGTGCAGCAACCCAGGCTGGGCGACGCTCCCAGGACCAGCTCATCCTGCCAGGGAGTCTCCCTGCATGTGGCCAGGTCCCAAAGCCACCACATGCCAGCAGGGACAAGCCAGTGGAGGAGCAGATGGGTCCCCACCGATGGCTGGATCCTGCTGGGTGGCGAGGAGCGGGCTAAGGGACGGGTGGCCTCTACCACCTCCTGCTCCTGGCTCTATTTTAAGAACAAGCAGAAGCTGCTCTCGTCACGGGCTGGGGAGCCGAGCCCGATCCAGCCCCTGCGCCCACATCCCCGCTGGGATCCTGCCTGCACACCCTGTGCCGCGCACGGGGGGATCCCTGCGCGGGGGTGTCCTCCTAAGCAGCCAGGGCCAGATCCAGGCATATGGGGGTGCCGATCCAGTCATGCGGGGGGCCAGATCCAGCCCCATGAGCAGGATCCCTGGACTGGGATGCCCTCCTGATTCAGCCAGGGATGGATCCAGCCACGCAGGGGGTGCCTGACCCAGCCATGCAGGGGGATCTCTGCGCTGGGACACCCTCCTCATTCCGCCAGGGCCTGATCCAGCCACGTGTGGCAGCTCTCAGCTCACAGGCCGCTTCCCTTCCTATCCAGGGCACACATCCCCCATGGGGACACCCCACCGCGGTCCCCAGCTGGACCTGGCTGCCGTGCCGGGACCGGGCTGGGGACGGATCCAACAGAAAGCCGAGCATCGTTTTACTTCCCTGGATGAGCTGAGGCCAACACCACAGCCAGGACTCGCTGGTGACCGGGTCCCATCACTGGGGCCAACAGCACATCTGCAAACATCTGCAAACATCTGCAGCAGTGACGTTTGCCGCGCTCTCCCCCAGGTCCCAGGAGAAGTGGCAGCAAAGCCCTCGCCAGCAAAACCTCCCGGACGGAGCAGCCCTCGTCCCTGTCAGCCACTGTCCCCAGCAGCCACCATCCCCAAGGCTCCAGCCGAACCCTCCCAGCTATTTTCGGCTCCACCACACCCTCGCCTCACAATTTCATTTATGTATTCCTGATTGCTACCTCTTGATGTGCAAAGGGGGAGGAAAATCCCAACTCCTCCAAGTGGAAGCATCCGAACATCCCTATCCTGGCAGCAAAGGTGCTCCCCTTCCTCCACTCCATCCCAAAAAGCCACCTCGGCACATCCCAAACCACTTGGCACGGGGACAACCCTCCCGTCTCTCTGCCAAAGCGGCATCTGCCACAGTGCCCTAGCTGGGAAGAAGCCAACTTTTGGGGAATAAAACTAAATTCCCCATTTCTCGGCACGTGGTGGGTTTATCCACCCTCTTCCCGGTGGCTGTTTGGATGCCCCAGACTCCACCATTGGCTTTTCTGACAGGTTTTGCCCCACCAGCTCTCCCAGTTTGGGATGTCCAGCCCCAAACTGGTTTTGGCACCGACGAGGTGCTCTCACAGCATCGCCGTAGCCGTGGCAACGTGCCGGATCTGGCTTACACCCCACCACCAGGCTCCCAACCCATCACCTCCCGCTCCCTCACTGATCTCACAAGCTCAGGAGGTAGAAAAATTGAGTCCCAAGTCAAGGAACATGGTTGGGGTGGGTGAGGGCGGAGTGACTCCCCCATTCCCGTCCCCCCTGGGGGTCTCGCTGCCTCCTACCCGGCCATGACAAGGGGGAAGGGAACCTGCGAAAGGAGGAAGCGAGATTGGGACAGCCGATTTCACAAGATGCCTGGTTCCTGTCTGGCCAAAACCCAGCCCCCTGGGTCCCCCCAGCTCCCGGGAAAGGGCTTTCCCTTGGGATGGAGAAGGTCCAGGTGGAGGCAAGGGCCTGGAGCAGCGCTTTCCCCTTTTCCTGATAGTTTTTTGGCTTCGGATTTCCAACCTGCTGCCCACCAGCCAGGCGGAAAGCAATGTTTCCTGAGGCCTCGCAGCAGCAGCGGAAGCACCCCAAGGTCCCCAGCCACCCGTCCCCTCCTGCCACCGCTGCTGAGGCACCCGGGAGCCATCACAGGCGCCACCACCCAGCTCAGCCACCCGCCGCCCTCTGCACCCCTGGCGACAGGCGTCCCACAGCAAAGCCCCCTCCTTGGGGATTTTGGGGGGGGGTCCCATGCAGATCCCCACCTTGCAAAGCCCTTCGCCATCATCCCCCCGCGGCCATGCTGAGCTGGAGCTGATGCTGCCGGCGGTGGCGAAGCGGCAGCAGCTCCGGCTGCGATGCCCATCCCCAAATAATCCTCCTATAAACGCCACGAGATAAAAAAGCTTCCAAATAATTTGTGCTTGGGGCTGGGATGGTGGATCCCACTGAGCAGATCCTGGCGTGCCGGAATTGGCGGGAGTTTTTGCCCGTGGCCGCTGCCAGCATGGGGTCTGCAAACGGGCTCCATCTCCCACCGGGGGAACAAGGGATTAAAGCAGCAATTTTTTTCCCCCACTCCCAGCCTGATCCTCCACCACGGAGCAGTTTTGGGGAGGGCACGGAGACGGGATGGAGTGTGGCCCAGCTCCGGTGACAGGACCGCGGCCGGCACGGCGCGAAGGTCACGGCCAGCCGGCCCCGCTCAAGGACGGAGGGGAGTGAGTGGGAGCTGAGCTCCCGCAGCTCCAAATGTTTCAAAGAGCTGCCATCCCATGGGAACGCGGCTTCGGCATCGCCCGCTGCTCACACCAGGGCTGGACCGGGAGCGATGCCGGTGGTTTTCCCCGGGGGAGAACGGCATTGAGGAGGAGGAGGAGGTGAGCCGAGCGCTTTGACATCTGCAGCACCGGCTGCCTGCAGCGTGCTGCCGGCCCCGGGCCCTGCCGCCACCGCTCCCCGCCATGGCAGAGCGTCCCCAGGAGCTGGAGAACCGGGGTCACCCCAACAGTTTGGGGCTGGATCCCCCCGCCATGAGAGCACTGGGGAGGCAGCACCGGGTACGGAGCATCCCCGGGGCACGGTCGAGCATCCCCGAGAGCAACGGGGTGGGAGGGGAAAAATTCTTAATAATAGCAATAATAATTAAATAATGCTAAATATCAGCTGTTCCGCAGTAACAGGCTCAGGACGCGCAATAGCCGCGGGGGTAGCAGAGGTGCAAGAACGGCGCTAAGGATGAGCCCGGGCGATTTCGGGGCTGCCCCCCACCCCCGGCCCCGCTCACCAGGACGCGGCCGAAGCGCTCCTCCAGCTCGGCGGCGGCGGGCATGGGCTGCCGGGCGGGCGGCGGGGCGGCGGCGCTCGGGGGGGGGCACCGGCACCCGGGCATCGCGGGCATCGCGGGGCTCCCGCGCCCCGGGCCCCCCCTCCATGCCCCCGGCCGCGTTGCCCATGGCTGCGGGAGCGGCCGGCGCGGCGCCGGCGCCGGCTCCGGCTCCTGGGATTTATCTGATTTTTTGTCTTTTTTCCGTCCCTCCTCCCCGCGCTGCCGCCGCCGCCGCTCTCCGGCGATCGCAACTTGTGCGGGGCGGGGGCGCCGGGAGCGCCGGGAGCGCCGCCCCCCGCGGGCAGGGCCCCGCCGCGCCCCGGCCCCGGCAGCGAGGGCGGCCCCGGGCCCTCCGGGCGGGTCCCGGCTCGTCCCGGGTCTCTCTGTCCTATCCTGCTCGGTCTTATTTCATTTGATCTTAATTTATTTTATCTTATTTTGGTTTATTTAATCGTATTTTGTCTTTTTTTTATTTGATCTTTATTTTATCTTATTTTGTCTTTTTTTTTGGGTCCTATTTTATTTTATCTTAGTTTATTATGCTTTATTTTATTTTGTCTTATTTTATTTCATCTTATTTTATTTCCTCTTATTTTATTTTATCTTGTTTTATTTTGCCTTATTTTATTTTTATTTTATCTTAATGTATTATGTCTTATTTTATTTCATCTTATTTTATCCTTTTTATTTTTATTTTTTAGTTTACTTCCCTTTAATTAATTACCTAAATTTTATTTCATTTTTTATTTTAATTTTCCTCTTTATTTTTATTTTATGCATTGATTATTTTATTTTATTATTTTAACTTTTATTTTATTGCATTTTTAAACTTTTATTTCAGTCTATTTTCTTTTTATTTCAATTTTTATTTTATTATTTTTTATTTTATTTTATTTTATTTGTTTAAAATATTTTTATTTTATTTTATTATTTTATTAATTTTTAAAATTTTTTACTTATTTATCTTACAATTTTATTTTATTTTACTTTTAAAAATCTTATTAATTTTTTTAATTTACTTTTCAACATTATTTTATTATTTTATTCTATTTTGGGTTTTTAAGGGGCAGATGGGAGCAAGGAGGGCAGCCCTGGGCTCCCTCCCCTCTTCCCCTCTCTCTCCCTGCCTTGGCCACCACAGGGGGAAGAGCTGAGGCTGAGCAAACTCATCGCACCCCTGGGCAGAGGCTCTCTGGAGGGTGTCACACTGGGTCTGGGGGCTCCCCGGGTGGGGACCCATGCCCCATGCTGGGCTTGGCACAGCATGGGCAGGGGACAGCCCTGCTGGGAGGGCCCCAAATTCTCCTGCTCTGCCACCAGCCGAGCAGCACCACCTTGCCCATGGGTGCCACGGCACAGGGCACACGGGAATGGAGCCGCCATTGGCACCCACGCTCCCCACTGTGGAGCCGCAGCACCCACCCCCTTCGGTGGAGCACCCTCCCTGCACAGTCAGGGACACAGCAGCCAGTTGCACCCCATCTACACCCAACTCCTGCCCGCACGGAGCCAGGCATCTCTCCATGGCTCCTACTGCGCCACCACCAACAGCCATAGCTCCAAACGGCTGCCGGGGCATGAAGCGCACCATTCCTCTGAGATTTGGCGCGATTCGGCGAGATTTACTGAGATTTGGCCAGATTTGCTGAGATTTGCTGAAATTTTGAGGGAAGATCTGCTGAGGGTTGGGTGGAGGACGGATCCAGGTGGGATACTGGGACCCCCACAATCCACTGTGGTCCAGAATCCCCCATGCAGCCCCAGGGCCAGACGCCAGCGTTACCATGTCCGTCCGGCTCTCGTGGCATCTCCCATTCAGCAAGACCAGCCAAGGTGTCGGGGCAAGGCGCTCAGCACCGCAGGGACTGGGGGAACATGCCAGACCTGTTTTGCCAACCTCTCCCGCCCTCTGCAAACCCCAAATCCCAGCCGGGGGACGCGCGACGCGTGCGGGCAGCTGCCACCAAAGCAGGGAGCTGCCCCTGATTGCCGAGCTGCCCTTGGCGCGGTGCTGCGTCCTCCCCATCATCTCTGGGGGTTTGGGAGGTCGGCGAGGAGCTGTGGGCGGCTCAGCGGCACTGAAATTGGGGTCACCCACATTTGGCTTTGTTCTCATTTTCCAGAGCTCAATTTTGCAGTTGAAATCTCTCTGCACTTCATTAAATATTTCAGCAGCTCATTAAATATTTTGCAGTTAATTCCCTGGTCCTGGTTTTTAAGGGAAGGCATTGCAACCCCCTGTGGGGACAGGGACGGCCACCCCAACGCTGTCCCAGAGGTGTGCCCAGGAGAGATGTCCCCAGGACCATGTGTGAGGACCAGGGCTTTCATCCAGAGCTGTCGCACACCATGGATGGGCTCTGCTATGGGGTGGGGGGTCTTTGGGGACCCCAAGGTCTGGATCCCCCCATAAGCACCTTGCGGCCATGTCAGGGTACAACCTGAGTGCTGTCAGAGCACCCACATTCATGCTGGCAACACCTTCCTGATGGCAGCTGGAAAAGGGCACAAGGACTTTTCCTGGTGGGAAGCACCAGGGTTGGGATCCCAGCTGGGGATGCAGGATAGGAGTGGACACCGCAATGCAGGAGACCTGGGGTGGCCTGAGCCTGGTGGGAGATGGGTGCTAGGACAGGTCCCAGACTGCCTGCTGGGCCAGGTGGGGCCAGGCTTTGACCTCAGAGGTTCCACCACGTCCCTCCTGACTTAGGGTGGCAGAGGCAGGGCTGGGCAGGATGGGGTTGACATGAGGGACAGTTGTGGCTCTCCATCCCCAGGAGAAGCAGGGGTGAGGCCAACGGTACCATCTCCTGGCCATGGGGAGGGCTGCGATGGTGGGATGAAGGCTGTGAAAGCAAGGCATGAAACACATGGGCCCACAGGGCTTGTGGCCCCCTCTGCTTGGGGAGGCGTTTCACAAGGGATTTGGGGTTGCACTGATCCCTGTGGCTGCAGTAGAGAGCTGCAAAGAGGGAGCCCAGTCCTGCTTTTTTTGGCCACTGGAGGTCCTTGGTGCAGGTTGGACATGGGAGTCCTTGCACCAGTGCTGCGAGGAGGACGAGGTGTGTGAGCATCCTGGTCACTGCCCATCTCAGCCCCAGAGACCAAGGTGCCACTGGAGATGCTAGACCAGCTGGAGTGCCTGTGGTCCCTTGGTTGGGAGACTCCATGGCTCTTACCTGCTCTTCTCCTGGGCCCTGCATGACTCATCCTGGCCAACTGCACCTTGGGGTGATGGTTGCTGAGCTGTGTGACCACCAAGAGCGTCCTGACCCCCCAGAACCTGCCTGGGACCTGGCCATGCCCTTTGGGAAGTGACGACACCCTGCTTCACTTGGGGAGCTCTGCTGAGAAAAACATGCATCACAACTCAGGTATTACTGATGTTCCTTCATCACTTCCAGCTCCTCTCTTTGTTTAACCACTCTTGCATCTGTTGCTCATCCTCTCGTGTCTTCTCTCCTTTCGCCACTCTTCTAGTGTTTGACTTGTGATACATGAAGGCTTTCATCTGACCATTCAAGTTAGGTGGTGGCTGTTTGCTCCCTGCTATAATGGTCCTTAAAAAAACATTCTAGAAATTATGTGTTCAAATAATCGTCTTCCACATGTGCCCAGGGCTAATTTTTTTTTTTTTTTTTACATTAAGGTTGACTTCAGCCTTAGGTTTGTTTTCTTAAT
Source organism: Butorides virescens (assembly GCA_017310255.1). Lineage (NCBI taxonomy): Eukaryota > Metazoa > Chordata > Aves > Pelecaniformes > Ardeidae > Butorides > Butorides virescens. Next base: position 15,643 of record JADKXX010008227.1, read on the forward strand.
TAATTTCAATTTGCCGAAAAACACTCAAGCAGGACATTGTACTCTTCTGGTTTTTTCCCCCTGAAGTTGCAGGTCCAACAAAAAATACTATTTCTTGATGTTAGAGCTACCCAGGCAATAGTTCTTCATCCAAATAAGCGTTCCTAGACCTAGATTGTGCAGCCCAGAATAAACCCAGGTTTACCATGGTAACTTGGCACTGAAGGATTAAGCTCCAGAAGCTTGAGGATAATCGGATGGCTGACCCCACCTCACCAACCTCCATGGAGCTAAACCTAGGGGTACCTGAGACAGGGAGGGAAGCGTTTCTCAAGGTTCCCCAAGGGCATCACTCTTCCTTTTCGCCTTGATGGAGGATTGCTGATGATTTGAGGACCTGTGTGGCTGAAGCAGAGGTCAACCCAAGAGTCTTCCTTGACGGAAGGATCAAGATCTTAATTCCCTTGCCTCTGAGATGCTGAGATTGGATTTCTATTTCCAGTGCTGCTGAATTTCTTGGTGGCTGTAATGGTGGCTTCCAGGTAAGACTCTGTTCTTCATTTAGTCCATTGCTTTTGCAAGCGCATGTTTTAATGTGTTCCATGGGAAGTGGTGGACAGAGAAGAAACATGTTCCTTCTATCAGTAAATCAGCTGCTTCTGTAGGTAAATCAGGTTTTGCAGTATAAAATACAGGATGGTAGAGAGAAAGCTCCAATCTGGAGTCCTGGGACATGGATTTGCAGGGCTGCGAGGAGTTTGGAAAACACATGAAGATAAACATAGTTCCCAACCAGAAATATTTTGGTAGTGTCACATGGTAAATAGCTCATTAAGGAATTGATTATACGTAACTTGGTGTTTGCTTATCATCTGCAGCTTGAAGGCATTCAGCTTGGTTCCCAAGGGATGCATGTGGGTTGGGAGTCTTTGTAACGAGGAAAACATGGAATAGATAACGGGTAAAAATTGGGATATGATGTGTGTGGACACAGAGAGAAGATCAGTGGAGGAGAAAGGGGTTCCTCAGCCTCCCTCTGTTCCTCTGGAAAGGGAAAACAAATGCTGAGGATAGAACGTGAAATGTTTTTTGTTTGTTTATTTGTTTCTAAGGAGCTTCTACTCCAACTCAGAGCAGTGATTCCACTTCTCCCATGGAAAACATGGGAGGAACGGAAAGCAGGTCAGCTCTGTCAGGAGATGTCTCACCTGGCCACTAAAATTACATGGACAAACCCTGGGAGGAATGACCTACAGCATGCCAAGCAATGAAAATATCAAGGTGGCCCCCCAAAAGGGGGAGGTCCATGCACCACCTTCCAATTTGAATTCCTTCTTAAGTTGCATCTCCTGTTTCCAACAAGGGAAGAGACGACCAAGTCTTAGGCAGAGCATGTTACAACTCCAACACACAGCAGCAGTCTCCTGCTTCCTGTGGTCAGATGTACTCAGAAGCAGCCACCAGCCATGGACGTTATTAACAGGAACAGGCTTTTGCCACAAAAATTCAAGCCAGGCCTGCGTGCTGATAAAGCCTCATCAGCTGGAGAGTCAATGCCACAATAACAGGACAGGAAGGCGACAGCATCCCACTCCATTAACACAAGAGAAGAGCAGATAAAAGCCATGAAGTTCCCCATCCAAGGGACCACAGGTGCTCCAGCTGGTCTACCATCTCCGGAGGCAGCAGAATACCAAATCACGATGTAGAAACCTCCTGCTGTGGTGGCCGTCGACTTCCCGGAGGGTTCGGGAAACTATCAGAATGCGGGTTTGTCATCACTCATCCAGCAGCAGCCCCAAGGGTTGGTGCCCCTTTCATTTGCGTCCCATGAGCGCTCCCAGCCAGAGCTCTCAGACACATGTCCCCACCCCGGTTGTGAGAGTGGGTGGATTCGGTTCTGTTTAATGAAAATAACACTTCCCTCCCACCCCCTGGCGGCCTCCCCAGCAGTGGTGGCGGAAGAGGAAGAGGAAGGATTGAAGCTCTACCTCAGCGTGCATTATTTGGCACAGCCGCACCCTGGCAGTGGGCACAGGGCTGCACCACTCCAACCAAGGCACCTTTGCAAGTCCTCCAGTGTCGGGCATGGGCTGGAGGAGAGGAGCCCCCAGCCCAGCTTCCACAGGAGGTGGATTTTCACAGAATTACAGGATGGTTGAGGTTGGAAGGAACCTCTGGAGGTCATCTGGTTCATCCCCCTGCTCCAGCAGGGCCGCCTAGAGTGGGTTGCCCAGGACCATGCCTAGACATTTTTTTTAATATCTCCAGGGATGGAGATCACACAACCTCCCTGAGCAACCTGTGCCAGTTCTTTAACACCAGTTAAAAAAAAAAAAAAAAAAAAAAAAAGTATTTCCTGAGGTTCAGATGGAACCTCCTGTGTTTCAGTTGGTGGTGCCCAGAGGCCATCCTGGCTCCATCCTCTCTGCACCCTTTCAGGTATTTACGTATATTGAAGAGATTCCCCCCTGAGCTTTTTCTTCTCTTGACTAAACCATCCCAGCTCTCTCAGCCTGTCCTCGTAGACAAGGTGCTCCAGTCCCTCCATCATCCTTCACTGAACTCCCTCCAGCGTGTCCATTTCTCTCTTGTCCTGGGGACCCCAGAACATGACACAGCCTCACCAGCGGTGAACAAGGACAAGAATCATCTCCCTCCACCTGCTGGCAACACATTGTCTAACACAGCTCAGGACACCATTCACTTTCTTTGCAGGAAGGGCACATTGCTGGTTCACGGTCAACCTGGTGTCCACCAGGACCTCCGGGCTACCTTCCCAGCTGGGTGTCCCCCAGCTCATACTGGTGCCTGGGCTTGTTCTTCGCCAGGGCTGTGCGCTCCTTTTTGAGGGAGAAGGGCTCCCAAACACCAATTTCTGCCCAAGCTGCCCCCTTAGGAGGAGGTTGGAAGTCACACAGCAGCTTCTGGGCTCCTTTCAGCCCTGCTGCTACCAGAGTTGGCCCAGCAGTGGGGAGAGCAGGGTCCCCAGGGCTTATCCTGGCTCCTCCTGCTTGTGGGCTCAGGACATGATGCCAGCCCCCCTTGATGACTAGGCTAGAGCCATCCTCACCCAGTCCTGTCCCCAGAGCCAGCATCTCTCCTGGAGAAGACAAGGGTGGTGGCCCAGGTGGAGGGAGAGCCTGGTGCCAGTTCCCAAAGGGTGGGCACATCTTGGGCAGCTCTTTCCCACCCCTCCCAGTTATTTTTTTGGGGGAAAAAGGAGCAACACAGGGAGTGCAGGGATCCTCGGTGCTTTATTGGTGACAGCTCAAGCCTGGGCAGCCATGCGGATAGGAACACTGGTTCCTTGCTGGGAACAGCAGATCCCACACAAGCACCATGGCACCCCAGAGCTCACCCATAGGAAAGGAGCCCTGGGGTCTGGGCCATCGTGTCAGCAGCTGGAAGAGGTTTCATCCCCACCACTCCCTGCTCCTCGCCCACCTGCTGTTCTAGGTGGTCTAGGGCTGGGGTGGCATGGCCACACTGACACTGCTCTCTGCCTCCCCTGCGGCTGCAGTGCTCCCAGCTTCCTCCTCCTCCTCACGGTCTTTCAGCAGCTCTGAGAAGCTGGGACCTCGTTGGGGCAGAGACCCAGAGGCTTGGTCCTCCTCGGGGCTGCAGCCCGGGTCTGTGGGCAGATGGACAGGGGGAACAGTGAGGAGCTGGCTGAGTTCAACCTCCCTCCTCTGCTGGAGGAACACGTCTGGCAGCCGTGGGCCAGGTCCCATGGGATCAGCTCTGGATCACACACAGATCCCAGCCCTGCAGAGCAGGACGCTCCTGTTCTAAGGCTGCATCAGAGATGGCCCCTTCTGGGTGAGGATGAAGAGGACTTCGGGGCACTAATGCTGGCCTGGAGCAGAAAGACCACAGTGGGCACATACCTTACCTGGGTGTTTGGTGGCACCAGGGCAGGTTGGAGCAAAGGTGGGGGAAGGTGCCCAGGAACAAGGGTTGGGGGGTGACAAAGCAGAGAGAAGTGGGCTGGTGGGGTGCATTGGGGATGATGCTTCAGGGGCCATCACCTTCCTCATCCTGAGCCTCTGATGCTTTCCTCTCTGGGCTCTGGGACAGCAAGGTCAACCTGTTGAGGGCCAGCAGAGCTTTGCCTGTTTTCTGGAGAGAAGAGAAGGAGCACTGAGCCCCACCGGAGCCATCCCCATCCCCATGTCCTCATCTTTCCACCCAGTACCTGCCACTTCCGACGAGTCAGGAACTGCTTGATCCTCTCCTTTGACAGCGCCTTGGTGCTGCTGGGCTGGGGCTGCTGCAGCCAGGGGTGCAGCAGAGCCCCCGCACTGGAGAGCCGGTGGCTGGGGGCAGATGAGGTGGTCATGGGGGGCACTTCTCCACCATCAGACTCTCAGCTGCTGGCATGGCCCCATGGAGCATCCCCTCCACCAACCACATTCAGTTCATTCCCCTGTCCGGCCCCTTGGCACCCCAAAGCCCAGCCCAGCACCCCACAGCCAGCCCCAGGTCCTACCAGGGGTCCTTCTGCAGCAGTTGGCTGATGAAGTCCTTGGCTTGCTGAGAGATCTCTGAGAAGGTCTCCTCCTCAAAGTCCCACTGAGCAGCTGTGATGTTGCTCAGCGTCTCCATGTCGTCATCCCCCTGGAAGGGGGACTCCCCACTCAGCCTGGAGAGGTGACGCAAGAACATCAGGGACAGCTCAGCCCCCTCCAGCCCGAACTGCTGTGCCCAGGAGGCAACTCACAGGATGTAGCAGATGACACCAACGCTCCACATGTCAGTAGAGAAGCCCACAGGCTCAAAGGAGACCACTTCTGGAGCCATGAACTCAGGGGTGCCATGCAACACCTTCACAGGGGCGTCTGGAGCTGCAGGGAAGATGCATGGGGCAGGCGTCCAGCTGGGATCTCCCTGGGGCAGCCCAACTGCACACCAGCACAAGCCAGGTGGATGAGACCCTGCCTCCAGGTGGAGCTGCCGCCCTTCAGGACCTATTTGGCACCCACAGGCACAGCAGCCTTGGGGGTCTCCACCTTGCAGGCAGGGCTGGGGACATGCAGGTTTCCCCAGAGCATCTTAAGGGCCCTGATCTGGTGCCATAGGGCTGCCCATCCCAAAGACATGGGCAGGAGGATGGCAAGCTCCTTGCTGACGTGTCCAGCCAGATCATGTCCCCGTGATGGTGACAGTCCCTGCCCTCGTTCCCCAGGATTCCTCTCCTCACTCACCCAGCTTCCGTGCCAAGCCAAAGTCAATGATCTTGAGCCAGTGGCTGCTGGGGCTGATGCAGACAATGTTCTCAGGTTTGAGGTCAAGGTGGACAATGGCCTGGCCATGCATGAACTGCAGCCCCTCCAGGATCTGCCGCATGTACTGGGTGCTGCTGGGCTCTGTGTGCTCGAAGTCATCATCCACGATGCGCTCAAAGAGCTCCCCGCCTGCCACGCTGGGGGAGGACAAGGTGCTGGGGACCCTGCTGGGGTCTACCAGCCCCAAGGAGGAGAAGCCCCACCAGGGAACCCAGACTCAGCACTCTGGGAGGATCTCACCACCCCTATCTCCAGGATCTGCAGGTTCCCCATCCATCCTACACCCCATGCCAGCACCCCACAGTGCGGGGACCCTACCTTCTTCCTTTCAGGGTCCAGCACTGTCCCCACCACCCCAAATTTGACTCCCCCACACACTCACTACTCCATCACCATCACCAGCTCGACGGGGCCCTGAAAGGCGGCAAGGCACTGCACGAGGCGTGGGTGATGCAGCAGATTCATGAGCTCCACCTCAGCCTGAGCCGCCTGCTTCTCTTTAGCTGTCCGCGTCCGGAAATACTTCCCAGCCCGGATTTTGCCAGTGGCTTTTTCCTGCAGCCGGTACACCATTCCAAATTTTCCCCTGGGACAGAGCGAGGATGAAGGATGGAGGAGCCATCACCAGCACCCTGCATCCCACCCATGGCTGTGCATGGACAGCCATGGGCCATCCCCAAGCGGCGGGGATGTGGGACCCCCACTTACTCTCCCAACTTCTCCAGCTGTGTGTACTGGTCTGAAACCTTCTCCTGGCTGTTGATGACCACATCGCAGTATTCAAAGGTCTCTGCACCTCCTGGGAGGGTTAGAGCAGGATGGTCTGTGCATGGATCCCTCACGCTTTGGGGACCAGCTGCCCATATTTCCTCTCCAGTGCTTCTTTCTGTGCCCCCCCCCAGCTCCATCCAGGTCCGACCACCCTCCCCACATGGAGCATATGGGACCAGGGGGACATGGGGACAGGGGTTGCTGCTACAGGAGCTCCTGGAGCAGCCCAGCACCCTACAAATCAGGGTTTGGGGCAAAAGGTGCTTTTAGAATCAAAAATCCAAGCAAAATGGGGCCATTAAACAGGATGGGATGGAGACTGGTGATGATGGGGGTGTGCGTCACACCAGCACTGGGATCCCTGCACAAATCCTGCGCCTCCCCCGGGACACATGGGGGGCTCGGCCATACCTTCTGCCTGGGACATGGTGGTGCCACCAGCTCCTTGCTGGGTGCTGGCGCAGTCAGGATGGGTGCTGGACACAGGTGCCGAGGCAGGTGATGCTTGTGTGTCCACTCTGGCTGCTCCCCGGAGCCCTGCACCTTCTCCCTGCCATGGGAGACCACCAGCATGTCTCCACTTCCACCCCACCTCTTCACCCTACCCAAGAGTTGACATCTTGATGGCCCCAAAGAGACCCAGCAAGGGGCCAAACTCAATTTTAAAGCAAGGGCCCCTCTCCTCAGGTGGGGACAATGTCTTCCCAGTAGCAGCTCAGGCTCAAAGCCACCGGTTTTCTCATGCCCCATCTTGCATCAGCCAGGAAATCCCCAGGAAAAGCCGCATTTCTAGGGCAAAGGCACGTCCTTGTGCACATCACCTCCCTGCTCCATCCACACAAAGGTTGGGAGGACAGGCAATGACACCCAAGGGTACTGGGCAGCAGCACCCAAACCCCAAGCCAAAGAACCGCAGCACTGACCTGTCACCGTGCAGTCCTGTCCTGTCCCAGGCCACCAGCAGGTCCTGGATCCTTCCCGGTCACCACAGAGCCACCAGGGAGCTAGAGGGAGGGAGGAAGGGGTGATGCTGGGGTTTGAGGATCACTGGGACCACACATACAGGGATGTCTCAGGGCCATCTCCGGGCATCCCGCTCCAGTGCTGGGAACAGCCCCAGCTCTCCCCTCCCTTTCCTTCCCCGTGGAACATTTCCGGACTTGGGAGAATAAACAACCACCAGCACCATCACTGAGCCCTCCCCAAATCAGATCCAGCACTGTGGGCCCAAACCACCCCCAACACCCCATTTAGCACCACCCAGAGTCACAGGGCTGCAATGCAGGGGTCTCAGCCAGAGAAATCCCAAGGGGGGGGGGGAAGGCATTGTCTGCAGAGACCTGATACACCTCATGACATAGCAGAGAGCACAACCCTCCCAGCATAGCTGAGCCTCTACACAGCTAAATCCTCTGGCAGCCCAGCCCCAGGCATGCCCCCACCTCCTTCCCCACCCATGGGTGGGCTCCTGCGGAGAGGCTGAGCACCCACACCTGCACCCCTATTCCCTGCTCCACCTGCAGCCAATATCCCAGCGGAGCCATCGCTCCCCCCAAAACCTATCCTGGGCTTCAGGCTTCCCTAGGTGAGCTCAGCTCCAGGTTCAGGGAAACCAAGGGGAAGAGGGTGTTGCAAAACTCCTCTGAGCCCTGAGGACTGAAGCAAAACCAGGGTTTTTCAGCCTTTCTCCCCCAAAAGCAGGACTGTGCGGTCGCTCTGGCACCCAGCACGCTGCCGTGTCTCAGTTTCCCCTGCTTTAAAATGGGCATAAGGCTGTGATTTCCTCCTAGAGCTGCCTCCAGAGCTGGGGATGGGGACAGCAGCACCGCAGTGGGACCTGTCCTCCCTGGGGACCCTCGTGTCACGGCATCCCCCTGGGCAGAGGGGATGGCACCCTGCTGTTACCTGCTCTCCAAAGCCGGGTCTCGTGGGCAATTTGGGGCTCTGCCAGCACCGGCAGACGCGTCGCCGCCGCCACTCCCACGCTCAGCACAAAGTCCACAGCCGCCGGCAGGGTGTCGAGGACAAGCCAGGGCAGTGGCAGGGCCACCATGGCCTCGCTGCTTGCCCGTCCCTGTGACCTTGCCACTGGCAGGGCAGAGCGATGGGGTGGGGGGGCCAGGGCCAGGGGGGGTCCCCACTGGCACCCTGTGGGTGAGGGATGCAGTGGATGCTCCCGGCTCGGCGATGCCGTCAGCGCGCTCAGCTCGACCCTGCTGGGATATCGACTGATGGGGATGGGGACGCCGGGGACGGGAGTAGGACACGGTGATGGCCTGTCTGGGGACAGCAGCGGGGTGACGATGGAGTATGGCTGGCTGCATTCTGCCTGCCTGGCAAGGGGTGACGGACACCCAGCCGGGCTGATGTCTGGCACCGCTGGCTGCGGGTCCTGACCCCGCTTGGCTCCGGACCCCTCTCCGGGGCAGGATGAGGCCATGCGGGTGCTGCTGGGCTGCTCCCAGCACAGGGAGAGGCAGGATACGGCCCAGGCATGCGAGGCATCCCAACAGCCACTTGATGTCAGTGTTGGCCTGATGCTCGTCCCAGTGACAAGCAGAAAAAATGAGCAGAAAAAGGCCAGGAGGGGAAAAATTATTTGGGATCGGGGGGGGGGGGGGGGGGGGGGGGGGGGGGGGGGTGGGCGCTGTGGAGGGTTGACAGCACCCCGCTGTCCCCATGAGGACACGATGGAACCCAGTGCTTTGCTGGAGGGCGAATCCCTCGGGAGCTGCTTCCCATCCCCATCCCACCCCTACAAGAGCATTTCAAGGGAGAGTCAAGTCCTTGGAACAACCTCATCACACCAGCCCGGAGTCCCTGGCGATGCCATGGGGCACCCAGGTGATCCCACACAGTGCCAGGCAACCGCCCCAGGGCTCCATCAGGACTCAACTTCTTGCCACCAGCAGACATAGATCTTTTTTTTCCGGCATCCGATGAGGATAACAAGTGGCTTGGGGCCAAGCACAGGTCCAGGACAAGACGGCTCTTGCCAGCTCCATCCCTCCATCACACAGCCCCAGTAGTTTTCCTGCTCCCAGCCTTTAATTCCCACTGGAGCGGGGCCTGGCTCAGCCTCCCCCGATCCCGCATAAGGATAAGGTTTAATTTTCAAGCTCTAAACCAAATTTCCCCTCGATCTCGTCTACTGGAGCATCCCTAAGGGTTTAAGATCAGCAGCGGGAAAAGCTGGAAGGATTTGAAGGAGCGAGGGTAAACGAGCCGGTCCCGGGATAGACAAGCAGATCCATCCATCGTTTGGTATTTTCCAGCCTTCAGAACAAACCTCGTTACTGACAGCACTTCGTTTAACAGCCACTGACCCCTGGCCCTTTCTCTCTCCGTTACGTTCGGGTTTGGGAAGGTGATCCATCCAAAATATCCAGGGGTGCATTACCTGCCGTGGACATCCTCTTCTTGTGCTTTGTAAAATTAATTAATTAATTAAAGTAATTAATTCATCGTTAGCATTTGCGCCCGGGCATCCATGGGTTCCCACTTGGGTGACCAAGTTGTCCCCATCTGCCTGGAGGAGCCCCCGGCAAAGCCAGGATGATCCCCCCACCCCGAACCTGCTCATCCTCCCCATGGGGTGCCCCACTGGGACCCCCCGGTTCACACACACACACACCCCGTGCAGCCCCCCCCAGCCCTTGGGCTGAGTCAGGCCCCTTTGCACGGGGTGCTGGGCAGATTTAGCTGCCTCTGCTTTTTTTGTAGGCCCTACAATAAATGGTGTTGTTGCAGGGTTCAGAGGGTGGACCTTGATGCCGGGTGACAGCGTGGCTTGGGGGGACAGCGAGGTCACCTCCCCAGGGCCTGGGTCTGGGCGTTTGTCTGTCCATGATCCCATCGTGCCTGAGGGATGGGCTCGATGACCCCAGGGGGTCATGGTCCCCACTCCCCATCGCCCCAGGGGGGTGGAATGGTCCCTGCTCCCCATCAGCCAGCGGGGCTCGGTCCCTCATCGTCTGGGGATACAGCACTCAGTGTGTGCGCCAGGGTCAGGCGTGGGGGGACATGGGTGCCATGGGACGTGGGGGACACAGAGGACTTGGACACAGGGGACATGGGGACATGTGGAGGACATGGGGCAACAAGGTACATGGGGGCACGTGGAAGACATGGGTACATGGGGGGAGCAAGGGACATGGGGGACACCATGGACGTGGGGACACAGAGGGGCACACAGAGGTCATGGGGGGAAGATGGGGGGACACGGGGGACAGAGGGGGATATAAGGGACACAGGGACACCAGGGACAGGGGCGCATGGAAGGCACCGGGGACCTGGGAGGGTCTGAGGATACCCGGGGGACACGGGGGGGGCGAGAGGGGGCAGCCAGGGGACTCCCGGGGGACGCGGGGACTTGGGGGATCCGGGGGACACGGGGGCACCCGGTAGACGCGTGGGCGGAGCCGGCTGCGCACGCGCTGTGGGCGGGGCGAGGAGGGGGGGCGGGGCACTTGCGAACGGGGCGTGAGGGGCGGGGCGGGGCCAGGGCCTCGAGCAACGCAGTGGGCGGGGCCAGGCCCCTCTTGGCGGCCGTGGGCGGGGCCGTTCCCGGAAGAGGGCGGGGCCAGGCCGTGCCGCACGTGGTCGGCTCTGGCGCCCCGCTGCGCTCGGGGCGGGGGGAGCAGCTTCGTACTGGGAGCAGTGGGTGCTGGGGAGCTGGGTGCTGGGAGCACTGGGAGATGGGGAGCTGAGAGCGCTGGGAGCTGGCAGCAGGGGAGATGGGTGCTGGGAGCAAGGGAGATGTGGAGATGGTTGCTGGGAGCACTGGGAGCTGGGTGCTAGGAGCTGGGGAGCTGCGTGCTGAGAGCTGGGGACGTGGGTGCTGGGAGTGCTGACAGATGGGGAGATGGGTGCTGGGAGCACTGGGAGCTGGGGACCTGAGTGCTGGGAGCACTGGGAGATGCAGAGCTGGGTGCTGGGACTACTGGGAGATGGGTGCTGGGAACTGGGGTGCTGGGAGATGGGAAGCTGGGATATGGATGCTGGGAGCTAGGTGCTGAGCACTGGGAGCTGGGGTGTTGGGAACTGGGAGCTGGGCCTGGGTGCTGGAGAGCTGGGTGCTGGGAGCTGGGTCTTGGGTGCTGGGCACTGGGCAGCCCTGGCTGTGGTAAGCGGCTGTGAAAGCTGTGCTGGTGCTGGGGGCTGTTTCCCATCAGCTTCACCCTGCGGAGAGAAACAGCGCAGCAAACCACACAAGGTGACAGCGGGGTTACAGGCTGGGCTTTTGGGTACCCTGGGGACAGCACCAGGGGACATGAGGGCACCCAAGGGCACTCAACAGCAGCGTGGAGGCAGGGCAGGCAGCCTGTCCCTGGGCAGGGCTGTACGTCCTGGCCACACCACCAGCTCCCCAGCCACAGCGCTGCCCACGGCTCCCAGTGATGCTGGGAGAGGCACATTTGGGAGCTGGGTCTAGGGTTGTGAGGGCTCTTTGCAGGCCTCGATTGCCAGCATTGGGCTCCCTTCGCTCCACCTCTGCCCCAGCTGCTAAAGGTTTTGCTCAAGCTCAGGCTGGTCCCAGCAAGCAGCTCCCTGCCCCATCCAGCCCAGCAGCCGCCCTGCTTCATCCGGGGCAGCGCTATCCCAGGGCTATGGCATGATAACTGCAAATCCAGCCCCAAAACTGCTCTGGAAGGAGACACACACACACCCATTACCGCTTTAAATCCAGCCTGAGGCACTTCTTCCCCCTGCAAAGCCTGCCCAGAGGCTGGTGGCAAACCCAGCCAGGTCTGCCCATCCGTGGGAGGCCAGATCTGCAAGATCAGGGTTGTAAAACAACATCTGATGTCCCCAAAAACATTCCTGAGAGATGTAGAAAGGGCTGCAGCACCTAGGCTTTCGAGTGCCATGAAGGGCGGGAGGACCCATGGGTGGCAGACAGGGGCTATGGCTGTGCCCAGACCCGGCTGGTCATGCTCAGCCAGACACCATGGGTTGTGGAGGCTAAAACATGGCTGGAAAACACCCAAATACATGGAAAAGAAAAAAAAAATAGTCTGGGGCTATAAAACCTCCAGCACCAGCAGCTCGGGGATCAGCCTGTCCCTGCATGGGGTTGGCTGCCAAATCCTCCAGCTCCTTGGTGCAGCCTCAAGCACCCAGCACCGCTGGGACCTTGAGCCCAGCCTGTTCCTCCAGCCTGGAGAAAGGGAAGCAGCTTGGGACGGGACTGCTGGTGCTTTCATGGTGCACAGAGCACCCGGGGGAGCAGGATTGCCTCCAGATCCTTACAGCAACCCTGTGGGCTGCCAGGGCCAAGAAATAATTGCACGTGGCAACCTCACTGTCGCTCCCATTGGTAAATGTTTTGTGTATAAAGTGACCGAGGGGCCGGAGCTGGATGCTGGCTGATTCGGCACATGCGTGTGTGTGTGTGTGGCTCAGCTGTGCCGGGACAGCTATGGGCTGAAAGATAAGTTCAACACCCCAGGAAGTTTTGGGTTATCAGCACGCCAGGCTGTTCCCTTGCTCCTGCAAACCCCCCATGTGCCTCTGCCTCATGCTCAGCTTCAGGCAGCAGCAGGCAGGGGGGGTCCCATGACACAGACACCTGTGACTAAGGGGGCTGTTGTCAGGCTCCAACCCTCTGAAGGCACAAACACACGGGACATGGGACACGCAGGGAGTCAAACCCCATCTGCACCAGCTGCGGACTCTCGTGTCCTTGAGTTGCCAATGCTGTAGCTACCATTTCTACACAGAAACACACCCAAAAAAGGGAGGGGGTCCTCTGGCTTGTAGGGATGGGCTGGCACCAGGACCGCTCGCCGTGAGCTCAGGGTGTGACGAGGAGGTGTGAGGAGCAACAACCGTGGCCTGGGAGCATCCCAGGGAGCGTGGCTCTGCCTTCCTCCCCGCCCCCGAAGATCCCAACATCTCCCAGGCAAGGAGGGGACAAGGACAAAATCCTCTAGAGGAGGTGCGGGCCCCTCCTGCTCCCTGGCATCCTGTCAGCCATTGCCACTGCCGCTGCAGACTGGGGCAAGCCCAGGCCTCTCGCTGGCAGCCGGCCCTGTCCACACCTCCCGGCACAGCCTGGCGCTGCCTCTCCTGCACGGTGCTCACTGGGGACAGGAAGAGTCCCAGAGGGGCTGGGGGCACCCAGTCCCACACCAGGGGTGGCACAGGGAAGTTCCTGCTCCATGGATGGGGCCCCGACATCACCAGCTTCCTTCACAGCCCCCCCAGATCTCTGCAGAGGGGGGTTCTGCCCTGCTAATGGCCCCTGAATCTACAGCAGGATTGTAGTGAGACAGACAGAGGGGCAGAGGTGGACCTGTCCCCCTCCTCCCTGCCCAAATACCAAGATTTGGCCCATATTACACCTCCTCATCCCCTTTTCCGTTCAGGAACAGCCAGGCCATTTCCAGCACTAACCCTCCAGACAGAAAATGTTCAGCACAATTAACCCCCACTCACTAAAATCGTGAACAACATGGTGGGTGGGTGGGTGTGATTTTGGGGTTTGCCAGCCCAGAAAAAAAACCCTCTTTGTCTTTTTTTAACAGCAGAATTTGATTCAAAAAGCTTCAAGCAGCTGTGCAGGCCAATTCCCTGCATCGTTTCTCCCAAAATCACGCAGGGACATGACCTGGGTCCAGCATGCCCCATGCTTCCCTCCAAGAAAGGAAAGTCCAAGACATCGCCTTCATATGGAGAGCCTTTTTTTTTTTGCCTTTATGCAAAGTTTATTGCTTGGTTTTGCCTCTTATGTGTCCTGATCCCCAAAATACACATTATTCCCTTACATACTTGCAGAATGAAAACCCCACCCTTAACACCCACAGCTCAAGGAGCATTACCAGTGCTGGAGGCAAGAGCAGAGGCTTTGGGAAAAATCCGAGGGAGACACTTGGAAAAGCTCCTCATGAACTTTGCTCTTCGGGTCGCTCCTCTCCTTGAGATCCAAGATGGAGCCTAGGCTGAGGCTGGGAGGAGGTGGCAGCAGAGCTGGAAATGGGCAGAGAGGTGATTTGGCATGAGAACTGCCACCTCCTGAGAACACCCAGCCCTCCCTGCACCAGCCAAAGGGGCCATGTTCCCCGTGGGGAGTCATCGTCTGCTAATTGTGATCCCTGCCTGCTAATTGCTACCTGGGAAGGGTTCTGAAGGAGGAGAGAAGCTTGGAGTTAAGTACCAGAGGGCTGAAGCAGAAGGCCGGGCCTAGAGCTGGGCACCCTCCATGAGCCAGGAACCCCCTGCTGCAAGCCGGGTACCCCCCCTTGGAGCCGGGGTACCCCCTGCGAGCCAGGCTCCTTCCTGGAGCCGCCCCCGCTTTCGCAGGCCGCTTGAGCGAGGCCTCGGCACCCCGTGCCACCGCCAGGCCGGGCCGGGCAGCACCCAGGGCCGGATTTCAGTGTCTCCATCCCGCCTACCCGGAGCCCGACGGGCCCTGACCGTCCAGCCGGGCCGCTGCCCCCGCCGACGGCTCAGGGGAGGCCGGGGAGTGCCCGCAGCACCGAACCCCCACCGCCCCCCAAGGCCCCCGGTGGCACCAGGGCCCGCGGGGACCCCGCCCCACCCGTCGCCATGGCAACGCGCCGCGCCCGGATGCGGTGCTCCCTGCTGGGCATCACGGGACAGCGAGTCTGCGGCCGCCCCGCCCCCGCCTCCTTGCCGCGGCGGCGGACTACAGCCCCCACAAGTCCTCGCGGTGGGGTCGCGCCCCGCCTCTTCCTCCAGGACCTCGTTTCCATTGGCTCCGCCAGGCCGCCCGGCGATGGCACGGAGGCGCCTGATTGGTGGGCGGGCGGCAGGACTGAGGCGCCGACTATGGCGGCCGAGCTGGCGGTGGGGGAGCGGCGGCCGCCGCCATTTTGTGTGTGCGGAGGCCGGCTCTGGGCCTCGCTGCCCGCCGCGGAGGCGGGGGTGCGCGGCGCGGCGAGGCCGGTGAGCGGCCGGGGACCGGCGGGGGGCTCCTTCGCGGCGCCGCGGAGCCGAGCCGAGAGCGCGGGGCGGCCCGGCCGGGCCTCCCTTCCCCGGGAGCGGAGTGTGGGTCTCCCTGCCGGCCTGAGGTGGGCGGCGGCGCCTCGGCCGCCACCGACCGCTCCCCCTGTCAGGGCTCCGGGGACGGGGGGAGCCCGATCCCTGCCGGGAGCGCCTCGTCTGGAGCCGGGGGAGGCCCGGAGCGGCGCCGGGGCCTCGTCCGGGGGTGCCGCGGCCTCCTCCGGGATCCGAGTGCGCGGTGGGGCGGGGGGAGGCCCGGCCCTCCCCGCCTCGGGCTCCGCGGGTTTTCATGTCGTGGTTCTGCTTGCAAGCGGCGCCTTGGCTCCGGCCTCACCTGGAAGGCTGGGGGGGTGGGGGTGAGACACTTCCCTAGCAAACCCCTCGTCAAACGGCGTTTGAACGTTGTTCGACAGCAGCAGCCCCAGCTCCCTGCCGGGCTGGTTTCTCACTGACCCCCGGTAGGAGCAAAGTGGGGAGGAACAGCGCAGTTTTATATTGAAAGTGAAATTTGGGTTAGGAAACACAGTTCCCGGAAGGGTGAAAGCTTGCTTGTTGTCCGACTGTGCCATTGCACACTACCCTTTTAATACACCTTGTCGGGGATGAAATAATCCCTCGAATTTAATCCTTTGTTTCACACATTTCAGCCAAACCATGGCCGGATTCCCAGAGGGGGTTCTCCCTGGCCGGATCCAGTGGATCGCAGTTAATATGGCCTCCCCTCGCCTGCTCCCGTCTACCGAGGCAGCAATTACCACTGTGGTGCTTGGAGAGACTTAAAAACAAAAGCGTTTGCCTGCTGCCACGACCGAAGGGGTAACTTGTCAGGCTGATAATAAACTAGAGTGAACCTTGTCTTTGAGTTATAAATGCCACTCCTCTGGCTGGTGGAAATGAGAGCTGTGGAAATAACCGAGTGTGGGTTGCTTTTTTTTTCTGTGCAAAGTCAAAAAAAAAGCCTGGTTTTATTTAAAAAAAAACCAAACAAAAACCAAACCAGCTTTTTTTTTTTTTTAACACTCTGTGCCAGGTACTTTTTGGGCTGACAGCAGCCTCTGCACTTGGTTCCTTGGTGAGCGGTGAGGCTTGGGGCAGCCGGTGAGTCTGGGTTGAGTTCCCAGTTGTGTTACTGGCTGAGTTTCTTTAAGCGAGTGCCTCAGCCACATTTTCTTCCCTCTGCGAAAGGCAGATAATGCCGGCTCATCCCCTGGTATTAACAGGACTTGGTTTAGATGTAAAACAGTGAGATTTTGGAGGCTTCTGGTATAAGTGCAGATTGCACTGTCAAACGTGTGCTCTTCCAGTTAAAAACCGGATTATTTTACATTTATGCTCTTTGTGTTCTTTTTTTGAAGAAGCAGCTTTGTTGTTACGACTCTGCTGATAATGTTTGACTCCCACCTTGCTTTGTTAGGTCCCGAACTCTGAAGCTTCATATTTTTATAAACTGCTGCGTTATAGGAGCTGGGAGGTTTATCGTCCCGTGTGTCTTCGCATGCGCATGACAGCTGAAGATCTAATTTCATGTTGGGTTTTGCCAAACTGATCAGGGTTATGCTTAGTTCAGGCTGGCTGCCTTGCACCTCGCCTGGTTGTTAAGAGGGGTTTTCGCAGGAAGGGAGCGAACGCAAAGGGCCTGATCCTAACAGGTTTGATGTGTTACAGATGGACTGAAAGCCGCCAGCTTTTCGGCGATGACCTCAGCAGCGAGCACTGTAAAACCTCTTCCGTGCGCAGGGCTCACCATGCCGCAGATTCTCTCTTTTTTTTTTTTTTTTTTTTTTTTTTTTTAACAAAATGCTGCTTACCTTGCAAGACGAGAGAATCCCGGACAGCTGTGTAAGTACATCCTGAGAACGGAAAGCTAACGAAATGAAATGCAATTAAGTGCAAGTTAAGTCATAGGCAGGACAACAGTGTTACCGTCAGCCCCATGTCCCTGCTTTATAAATCCTGGATCATTGAGCAGCCGGGTTTAACGAACTTCAGGATGGCATCGCCATGCTGGCGATTACCAGCAGCCCGCTCCTTGGAAACCCCTTCAGGCCGGGAGGGAAGGCAAGCGCACCGTGTTCCCTTCAGCGTGTGTCAAGGGGCAGGATTCGGGTTTCACTTCACACCCAAGTTGCGGCATTAACGGGCTGTTAAGATGGACCACTTCCCTTTTTTTTTTTGGTTTGTTTTTTTTTTTTTTTAAATTTTCTTGCAGCCAGTGGCGTTTCCAGGGAACCGGTCCGTCCTTAACGCCGCTTCGCCCCTGCGTCGAAGAAGAATGGCTGTAACGGCAGGTGGGATATTTTAGTCCCCTTTTTGTTTGCGTTAGCGCAATCATTCCTACCTCTCCCCGGGACAGAAATGCAGACCTTTCCTTGGCAAGCGGAAAACCCTTGCGAGGGGAGGGACTGTGAAAGCCCTTTAGCCGCGAGGGTCCCTCTATGCCCCGCGTTTCCAAGGCTGCTTGCTGCAAAGCCGGTGTCGGTGGTGTCCTCCCGCAGCTGGTGGTGAGCCTCTTCCCACCGCTCGGCCCCACCGTTGGGACAGGCAGGAGCTCCGACAGGCAGATTCCTGCTGCCATGGGCTCTGTGCCGAGGCGCAGCCCGTTCGGGGAGATTGGAGGGGTGCTGCCATGCCAGCGGCATTCCTGGGCTCACCGGAGGAGCCGGAATAAAGGCCAGTTGGCTCAAACAACCCGGGAAAGACCAAGGTGGTGGGGAGAGGAGGGATGTGCTTCAAAGGTTTGGCAGGCGCGGCTGTCTTGCCCTCCAGGGAGGTACTTGCCCTCAACTCGTTAAGACAGCGCGCTGCCGCCTTGTCAGGAGGGACTAATTGCTGCCCTTTGATACCACATCACAGCCAGCGCTGCGGCACCTTTATCTCTGACAATCTCTCAGAATTTTATTTGTTCCTCTCAAACAGTTGAGCTGCAGTCGAGCTCCTCTCTGCTGGACCGGCTCCGAGCCCAGCTCCAGGCAAAGCTTGCAGGGAGGCTCAGGCGGGCGAGCTGCTCCCCTCGGCCGGGGAGGTGAGGCACAGACGAGCTCCCTGCCCGGTACTGATCCACTTGGAGGTTTCAAAGGTCCCCGAATGCCGTTGGGCCGTGTCTGCCAGGAGGTTTGCACGTGAGAGCTGGGCTGAGCCTTTACGAGGAGACATGCCGTGCTTAACGGCCTCCTGAAGCGGGGACTGGGGGTAACCTGGTTTGTGTTGAGACTCACTTTCATGGAAAAAGAGGATGGAATAAAGTAGGAAGAGTTAGTGGAGCCACAGGGGGTGGGGGAGTGGATCGCTAAAGTACCTTTAGGGGTTTTTTAAGTTCTATTTGTTAAAGCACTTGCAGATAAATCAAATTATTTATGCCTGGGAGTTAAATGTAAGCAGTTTGAGGTAAGTAGATGGAGGGCAAGTGGGTAACAGAGGGCACTGCGTAACAGCCGTCGCGCTGCATCCGACGCGGGATGTTTGCTCATCGTTTTTCACGTGAGCAGGTGCTGAGAACCACGTTTCACGGCACTTGTGAAGCGTGGGACACGCCTGCGGGTGTCCTGTCCCAGGAGAAAACAAAAATCACGGGTGGCACGGATACGGAGAGGGAACGGGCACAGAAACGGCTGGAAAGTAGCGCCCAGGATGAACGAGGAGGGCTCTGGGTTCGGCGCTGCTCTTCCCAGCTGGCGAGATCCTGATTAACTCGTTACCTCTCGCCGCCGGGCTGGCTCGGGGCGGCGCGGCGGTGCCTCCCTCCGCAGCCGCACCGGGCGCTGGCTCTGCCGAATGATGTCATGGCAGAGGGGAAGGGAGCGCGGGTGGCTACTGGGCTCTTGAGCAAGTAGCCCTCGAATAGTTTCCTTTTTCCCCTCCCCAGCACTGCTAGTGCCTGCCCCAGGGCAGGTTGGGTTTTGTCAGGCTCCTGTTAAAAATCTGCTGTGATCCTTAAAGCCAAGTCCCTCGGCCACCTTAAACCCCCGATTCCGCACAAACCTGCCTGTGCTGCCCTCCCCCTTCATTCACCTGGGGTTTTTTCCTGAAAACCCCCCAGACCACGCAGCTGCCTGGAGCTTCTCCTGCCTTTGGTGTTTTTCCTTTTCCTTTTCCTTCCCTCTCAGGTATAGCAGCAGGGAAGGGAAAGGCTCAGCCCTCACCTTCCACTGCTCCCTCCTCGTCAGCCATTTCGCAGGCCAAGTGCTGACTACCAAAACTTTTCCCTGGGCTGCTCCAAAACTTTTTTTTAAAGTTTTCCCCCCTCACTTGTAGCATGAAGTACATTCTTAGGCAGGGTTGTTTTGGTTTTTTTTTTCCCTGGTATCAGCCAACAGACCTGTGAGGAAACAAGAATTTAACGGAGCCTTTAGGCAGACCAATGTATTTTAGCTCATGTGTTAGGTGTAAGCTGTGCCTGTTACACCCGTGACAGTGGGAGCTGCTCTCCCTCCACCAGGAATTTTTAACTATTTCAGCTCTATTTGAGCAGGGTTAGAATTAAAAACAAGGGGGAGGGGATAACAGGGCTAAGTCAAAGTTACAGCTAATTTTGACAACACCGTGGACCAGTTGTAACACCATGAAAGTAATTCAAAGCGCATTCCCCGCTGGAATGCCGTTCTGAGTATTTTCCAGAAATCACACAAAACCGTTACAGTTACAAGTAATTAAATTTATTAGACCTCTATATTTTTTTTTAATAGTCAGTTTTGGCCAAATTTACAGCTTTTGTGGGGATTTTTTTGTTCTTTTTTTTTTT